>JACCPG010000553.1:0-44471 GCA_016069955.1 Drepana arcuata
AAAAGCTTTGTATATCTGTTTCGTCAATCTTTCTTCACTCATCCTTTCTATGTTTCCAAATCAACTTAATCCAACGTAACATGCCTTTCTTCATCTTTACAATCACGCCCTCAATCACGCCAGTTGATTTGCGAATCTCTTCATTGCGGATTCGATCTAATATCGTTACGCCGCACATTTTTAGAAGAGATCGCATCTCGACTGCATTCAAGCTATTTTCATACTTCCTCTGACATACCCAGGATTCGCTGCCATACAATAAGATAGGTACCAATATCGCGTTGTGGACAGCAACTCGAGCATTCTTGCTCAGACTTTTACTGCCCATCAACGCCGACATGGCTCCATTCACCTTATTTCCGGCAGTTATCCTTCTTTCAATATCTTTTTCATACTTTCCATCTCGTGTGAACATGCTTCCAAGATATACAAATTCATTCACTTGCTCTAGAATTTGCCCAGTTACCGATTTACCGACACAGAAAATTTTAATATTTTCTGTTATAAACAGCAAAAGTTTCGGTTATCAAACTACGTCATATAGCTTAAACTTATCAAACCGCGCAAAGCCAATAAATAAACCGAGCTTATTCACCATGCCAACCACAGTCTGTTGATTACCGCTGATAATTCTACAACTACAATTCAAATGTTAAATTGAAACAAACCATAAATCCTTAAAGGTCCGAATAGATACCATAACATTCTTAACAATGTATAAAACTATATCTTATATCTTAGTCCGAACGGAATTCACTCATCTTGAGTAATCGTCAAATAAAATACGTTCGTTGCCTATGTATGTACTTCTACTTACCTAAGTTCGCAGTGGTTTGGTCGTGGTCGGATAAGTAGGTCAAGTAAAAGGGTCGATTATGTCGTGGGAGCTCTAAAACGTGACGCAGGTTAAAAGGGTACACTCTTAGCAATGTCTGAACAAGCCAGCTCGACAAAGATCCTTTATCAACTAAAATTCGTGAAAATACCTTCCACAAAAACATACGTATGTAATTTTTTTACTAGATGATTAAATATACAAAGCAATGGGCTGAGGTGGGGCGGCTGAAAATATATTTTATAAATTTTTATACGAAATATCGTTTGGGCGGAGGCAACCGCGCACATAACGCCAACGTAAGTACCAAGTACCAATTGATGCGCCCCTACTTGAACGCCCACGCAAATTGGATCGATTCTAAAGAAATTTGTCAATTAAACGCCTACTCGTGCAAAACCTTAGAATAAAATATATTTTCGATGAATAAATTACTAAGCTTCCACCAAGTGTGTTCGCTGATTGAAAATGAAACCGTACAGGGAATGTAACCTCAATTCTCAAGGTTTTATTCCCGGAATGGCGCAGTGCGTTCCTTTGCATCCGATAAATCAACTCCAAGGTTATGTTGAGATATTCTTCTGAGAGTTTACCCTTCACCCACGATTCAAACATAATTTAATGGAGTAGTGCCTTGTGAATTCTCACGTCGGCTCCGCTGTACTCAACTTGCTACTAATTTGCAAATGTTTTCAACATTACAGCCTAATAGAGTTTATAAATTAGTGCATACATTTTACAACACAGTGTAAACAAAACATAAAGTAAAACGTAGTGCTCCGTAAAACGTTGTACAGACACCAAAGTTTGAGCCACTAGGCATTTATTTATGATGTTTACGAGTTACATAATTATGTAACAGTACGATTAATAACCTTTCCTATTGCGGCAGCCCGTCTGCCATAATCAAACCTGCAACCAATATGAACATATGTATATTTTTATATCGCTTGTTATTTGTACTGAAGTTATAGTACAACGTATCGCAATGATTTGAGGTTTCACAATCATAAAAATAATCTGAACACTTCTCGGTATTTACAAATGACTCAAAATGTTGTTTATGCCTTTACTAGAGTAGTTAAGCAAGTAGGTGCAAGTAATGATTTTCAATATCTAATCGGCTATTTATCTTGTTACATAGTCATCACTGTTCTGTAGTTTCTAATAAAGTTTTTAGGTCTTATTATGGACGTGGTATCTAGAGAGTATAAGGATCGAAGGACCATGAGCCACCGCAATTTCAGCCGTACATTGCTTACGACTTACAACATCTTTCCACAAATTTCCACAGTTATCGATTCTCTATTCAGCACTATTAAGCGCTTTTCTATTCATATGTTCGTTATGTCATTAACTTTTATTCTTATTCGAGCCTACGAGATGCTCAGAGACAAGTGTGTTCATATGTATAATTAAAAGCCTATAAGGTGAAACTCCAAAAATGAATGCATACCAAAAGCTGCGTACCCCGATAATAAACTAATAGAAAACGTGGTTGTCGAACTTGACGAAAACGCTTTTGCCTTTACCGAACGCCTCATTCTGCTATATGCCAAGTATATCAGAAGGTCGAGGTGTCGTCGATGCGAGTTCTCGACCTTGCTGTTTGTAAGGGTGGGTTCACGCAGTCGATGACGTCATGATACTGAGCCTGCTCATGCGCCCTCGCTCAAAGACAATGCGTCGCCTCCTCGAATAACAACCATATCTGCTTTCCACAACTCAGTTCACAAATTATCCAACAGTTTAGTAGGAATAAATAAGGTCGCGCCATAGTGAACTTGGCAGCAACCTTGAAAATAGTTAATTTACTGAATAGCATAAACTTTATATCCATGAAAGATAACATTTACTGAAGGTTTGAAAACGTTATGAACAAACAATTTTAAAAATTCGGTTTCAGCAATTTATATAACTTCCTTGTTCCATGAAGGTTCGGCCATAACTATAAATAAGCCGATGGGTGCGTAGATTAGGCGACGTCAATTAAATTCGTGGCTCATTTCTTATTGCCAATATAAACTCAAATGGTGGTAACTACAGCTATCGACTATTTCTGTAGATACTAACCACCCGCTGCTCACCTAAAATAACTCTCATTTCTGCACTCTACGCATGGAGTATGTAAATATTTGAATCGTAGCGCACTTGTAAATAACACGCTAATTTCCAAACGATTTCCGTAAAGATAATTCACGTTTTCCACTTTCCTATCGAGTGCTTACGTTAAAAAACGTGTTAAAAACATCTACAACAGTACGTACTAGAACTGCGTCGTGGAAAATTTTACTGCGTCGATCGATACTTGAAAGTTGAAATGAGAAGTGCATGTTAATATTTCAACGGTTGGGCGCTCCCTTCTCAATAAATCCATTTGGAAACTCCCAAGTTTTTCTTGTATCATGTAAACATATTATAGCTGATACGACCCATTGATAAGAAAAGCAGGTCATTCGCCTGCTGGTAAATACTACTCTTGTATCAAACCAGTGCCAACCCAGGGCCAAGAAGTGTCAAATATCAAGGTCGTTTTGTTGTCCCTAGTTACATATTATCTTATACTATTCGAACCATAACATTTGTAATGCACACTACCGCTTGACAACAGAACATCTGGCACAGAGAGTACCTATTAAGAACGTCTCTTGAAATAAACGCCCTACAACACCAATTAATGTGTTAGTCTTGGTCACAGTTAAGTTGGCAGCTATGGAAAAATAAATTTATTGTAGACAATGAGAGCTTTGTTGAGCACTAATTTTATGGGCAAAGCTCTCTTTTCTTTGTTTGTTGATAACCTCTTCATTCCCGCGAGACTTTGTTACGGAAAAACAAAGAAAATAAGATAGAAATAAAGGTATGTGTTTCAATATTTTCAATTGCATTACACGCTATGTAAATTTGAAGGTCTGTTTGTAGCGTAAATAGTGTCTAGCGGAGTTTAAAAGAGGTCTTGGCCATTCGCGGACGTCTGTAAATATTTTCTTGTAAAAGCCACTCAAGACTGGAAATTATCAGCATTTATCCTTAAGCTTTCCCACAAGGGGTAGGCAACGGGGTATAGGTAGTACCCACACACCCATTTTCCGCCAGAGATATATTTTGATCCCAACGTGACAGGTGGCGAGTCCGTCGCCGTTACTCAAACACGACTAAACATACGCCTTTAAATTTCTTCATGCGTATGCAGGTTTCTTCTCGATGTTTTCCTTCATGTAAAGCCGTGGTGTGACTAATCACTGTACTTAATTTCAGAAAATCTCATTGGTACAGTCGGGATTCGAAATTGCAATCTTTGTGTTGCAGGCAACTGCTCGAACCACTCGGCCACCACGGTTCTATCAGCATTTCCACGATGTATTCAAAATATTTTACAACGTAACAGTTAACATTGGCAACTACTCATTTTACAATATCCATTTTCAAAACACAGCTCAGATTCCTTTTTCAGACTAAATATAAAAGGACAAAGTGAACGAATATCATAATATTATTCATAATACAACACAATACTCAAATCGGGCTAGCGGTCAAATATCACTCTAGTTAGTTAATAGCGTTACATTGGTTAGATTACGCACAAACGGAATGTATGACAAGTTATTTTAGGCCGCATGCAGTAAACAGCATTAAATCAGGTACTATATGTAATCACAACACTGCGGAGGCGTCGATCAATCATGGTTCAAGTGGACGCATATCGAACACGCATGCCGTCGAACTTTGACTTTCTTTTGGCATGTGTCGAAGCTTTGACTTCAAGCGACGGTTGGCTTGATTCCAAAGAAAAGTAATAAATAGCCAAGAGTAGGCCGGCGCCATGTCCCCATTATAATATTAACCAATAGATAGGTACTACACGATTGGCCACCTTATATGAAACTAGCTGTCCCGCCCAGCTTCGCTCGGGTGAAAAAGTTAAAGTTCCCGTAACACGATCGCAGCGCCACCTATCGGGTCCAATTGTAAATCTCAACCATTCTCTTCAATTAAATTTTTCAAATCGGTCAAGTAGTTTGGGAGCCTATTCATTGCAAACAAACAAACAAAAAACAATCAAATATTTCCTCTTTATAATATTAGTGAAGATGACGGCTTTTTGAATACTATCTTATGCAGGATTAGGGGAGATCAGGGGGGGATATAGGGGGGAGATGCATCACAGACGCTGAAAAACTAAAACTCACTTACTAACTCAATTCCTAAATTAATGATAAGACGAATAAAATTGAACACCAATCAAATGTTTTAGACGATGTTGACATTCGAAGGGCTCGTTCGTGGGCCTCGTATCTTTGTTTACTTCGCATATGAATTGATCAGCGTAGTAAAACGACCTTGCTTTCAGTAATTTGATCGGTGAGCGTCCATACATAGCTAAATCAGCTCCACCATGATTACGGAGAGCACGTTAAACCTTCGGTTCCCAACACCAATAGACAATCTTTGGCGTTAGTTACAAGTGTGTCAGAAACCCTACATGTATAGAGGCCTGTGGAGGTCAAACAATGCTGATATTTATAGAAGCAGGATAATTTAGGAGTCCCAAAGTGTTCTCTAATATTATGAATGGTTCACTAGGTAGCTTTTTAGTAACATCTTTTGAAGGGTAACCAGCAGAATATATCTTAATAAATATATTTTTAAGATTTCATGTTTCAAAAGGTTTATGCGCAACTTGCTACTATCTGTTAAACCGTCCGTCAATATTAAATACAGAAGAAGTTGAAGACTGCAGGCTTCAAATTTTGTTGGGATTAAAATTCAACTCAGAATACATTTTCGCTTTGAGTAATTTACGCTCACTACTTATTTAAGCTTATACTATTACTTTCTAATTTGTTTTTGTCCATATCCATCTATGTTCAGTTAAATATTAATATTTATCTATGCAAATACAAATTACTATGGCGTCTGTCTGTCAGTAGTTGTCTAGTCGTTTGCACGCGCCTACAACTGATTGGATTTAGGTGGAATTTAGTATCAAGACCGCTTACATTTCAGGAACGGGACGAAATATAATTTAAAACACAAACATGGGTACAGGTAGTAGGTACTTGAGATAAATCTATTTTATCGATATTACACAATCCCAATTAAGATAGCGTTCTAGGAAATCGTGAATGCTACACACCCACGCTTCGAGATAGAAGCTAAAGAAAATATGCGTACTGGAACTATTTATATCATGTGCTGGTAAATTTCAATGACACATGTTATTTGATTCCGAGCCGATATCGGTCAAGTATTTGGTGACCGGCGCTTAGCCCGATAACCATATCGCGGACTCGACATAGACAATGTGACCACATGCTCGTAAGAGTATACCTACACACGTTGTTTTGTACACACATTGCAAATTCAACACTTTTATATCACTGATAAGAGTAAATAGCGTTTGAGTTTTAGATTGAACAAGAAGGGATAGACCCCTCTTGTTCAATCTAAAATCTAAGACGAGTCGTCTTAATATTTTAGACACTTATTTAGCACTTATAGCCGCCTTTCCCGCTGCCACTATACCATGCATTTTTTAATGCATTTTTCATTTGGCAATCAGTCTTATTGATATAATCTCTACGAAAACAAAGTGATTTAGAACAGAAACTAATAAATCATGATTATTTGGATTATCATTTAAGGATTATTAAGACATTTAATCAGACTTTGTTCAGCAGAGGCAACTTACATAATCGGTGCTAGGAGTGAGGCAAGAGCTCATAAAAATCCCCGAGCCTCCGCAAATTACGCAAAGATATCGTTATAAGAACATAAAAGGCAGACTTTACGCAATTCAATAGGTACTAAAAATTATAATGCTTAGGTGCGTGCATGCGTCTGTTCATTGAAGTGTACATCTACCAAAATCTTTGGCCTATTTCAAGCCATTTTATTTGATAACCACATTAAGGGGAGCGACAAAAATAATGCATCATCCGCCATCTTGTGGCGACGGCCATTTAGACGTACCTATTACAATATTGGGCATTGCAAATTGTATTTACAGCAGAAGAACTAAAGGTGTATACAATTTCAAGTCAAGATGTGGTTTTGTCCAGCTTGCAAGATTTGACCTGAACAGACACATACATTTCATACATTACAGACAAATAGAATTAAGCTTGTAATAAATGTCAATAGGTATTTAGGGGGCGTCCATAAATTACGTGAGATGTTTAGGGGGGGGGGGGGGTCGAGTCAAATCTTATCTAATCTTACGTTGGAGAGGGGGGGGTCTCGGCAAATATCACAGAAAATTTAAAAAATACATCTCACGTAATTTATGGACGCCTCCTTATAAGTAAAATTGCTTTGGTGAGACACGGCTCTTACAATTCATAATTCAGAGGTATTACTAAAAAGTATTCACCTTCACAGGCATGCATCATGCCGACGTACGGATACAACATGCGGTTACGGAAAATCACAACGATTACTTCATGCTGTAGCAAGCTAGCGTTAAGAATACGCGATAAATTATTAACATCTTCAAACGTTCAAACACAGACGCGAGAAGTTCAAGGTCGTGCTCTTCTCCGTAGATAGACTGTCAAAATCTTATTTGTACCATAAGTATAACAAACAGATCTTATGAATCTGAAGATTTGCTGGTCGGTTGGCGGGTAAAGATAATGAGGATTTTCTGTTATTATTTACTCGTAATAAACATGCACACACTGATGCAACGAAAGTTTTATCAATTAACTTTTATATATCGAACCCTAATAAGTTTTGATATCTTTAAAGATGACTCGTTCATACTCTTGAATTAATTAATTATATTGCAGTTGCACTTCATGGCACGCCACCTGTTTCGTTCGCAGACTTTCATGTCAGATAGTATTTGTCTAAATAGTGCGCTAACTACGAGTGTCGAAGACCTTACCCCTTGGACACAAGAATATATCGAAACCGCCAGAAAAGCCGCCTTTTTAATGCCCTAAACAGTCCAGGAAATAGATAGAAAGGCATATAGCTTGTCACGCCATTGAGGACCTTCGCAGCCAGCCGGCTCGATGCCACCGGTAGCTGATCAAGGTAATATTGAGCATAGGGCAAAAATTCAATCAATAAATGCAAAAGTTTCTAAGAATGTTTTGAAGTTTGTTATAAATCACGCCAGAGCGGCTGTACGGAATTGGATGAAAGTTGGTGCAGAGATAAGCTATATGTTTTATTCCAAAAGTAAAGTAATTATTAATAAAATCATACATTCAACCCCTCACGGGTTAGGCAGAAAGTATAGAGCACAACCCCATCATCATTTACCTACATTATTCAGTCTCTTTATAAATGCTAGCCGGTTTCGTTAGTTACGTTTATATCCCAAAGAAGTTTGACTCTTTAAATTATAAATAATTAATTTAAAAACCTGTATGTATATGTATATGTTATATATATACTATAATGTATATGTTTGCGTTTCAGACATGACGCATACATCCACAGGCATTCTGCCTCTTATTCACGTTATTCTGGTATCACGGAATACATAAAGAACACGGAATCCGCGTGTAAACATATTTTCAGGCCAAATATATAAAACTGTATATAGTCCTGCGCGGCCAGCCAGATAATTACCCGTGAAATTTATATAATAATATATCCTCACGCCTTCCCACAAGGGTCCCCGAAGTGGTAGGCAGAGGTGTATAGGTGATACCCACACACCCACTTTCCGCCAGAGGTATATTAGGTGCCAACGTGACGGATTATTATAAAGACTCCACTTCCACCTCCAAATCCACTTGGGCAGGTTTATGTTCATTGTAATATTTTTAGACATAATTCATCATCAAGACTTAATTTAAACATGTGCGAAGTCGCTTTGAGAAACAAAACGTTGGCCAGTGCTTACAGGCTCAAATGGATAAAGAAGAGCCATCAAACTGTGAATAATTCCCCAGAGCATAGGTCGACTTATTACCACACAATGTACAATACTAACAATGAAATAACACGCAATATGAAAGGTAAAGGAAACCGCAATAGTTAGTACAACCATTTTACGTACACAATTATTCGACATAACACTCATAATTTTTATTACTAAGACAACTGAGATTGACCACAACTGCGTTGAAACTATACAGCTAACAAATTATTAGGACATAATAGCTAAAAAGCGTAACATGATTTGTTTATCATCGTAAAGAACAACCCATATATATATAACAATACATATATAAAAAAAAAAACAATAAAATAATAAGCCAGCGTTCCACACTAAATATCTTTATGATTTTAATTGTCCAATAAAATCAACAACATTTGAGTAAAATTCCATCACTAGCTAAATAAAAGAGCTAAATTTAAGACTTAACTTGGGGAAAGTGTATCGCTTCCAACACTACATTTATTAAGTTACTTATCGCTATTTTTGTACCAGTTAAGTTAGTGTTCAAATTAACTATATATATATATATATATATATATCTATATCTCGTTTAGGCATTTTCTTCTTCACTGTACTTCAGGCAGTTAAGTATTACGTGATATAAATTGCAATAATTATTCAAGAGTACGAAAAGAGCAGATATAGCTGCCATATAGAGCTGTCCCCTAAACAGTCCCGAATTATGGTTGCAATAGCACGCCATAGTACGGCACTATCTTTTTACAAACAAAAGCAGTCATAAAAAATAAAGCTGAAGTTTATGACATTCAGTAAATATGTCTGGTCGGAAGTCAATGAAGATAAACGTGAATTGCGTAATAGAAGTCTTGATTAATTTCCGCGAAATCGCTTTTCCTCTTTGACTTGTCAAGGTCGAACAGAAGGCCAGCCGAAAAAACTATTTCTTATTACTTTTACAGGAAACCATTCATCATCGCCGCCATTTTTGCTTTAATCAAATGAAACTTTATAAGGGAATGAGGACAAGACATAATATACACAAATATACTATTTACTCTGCCTACCCCTTCGGGGACCCATGTGGGAAGGCGTGAGGATATATTATTATTATTATTACTATTTACTTTTAACACTAATCTATGGTAGAGATCAAAGTACTTCAGAAATACAAATCAATTGTCGTTTTCCTCTGCCTCCCTGACAAAACTGGTTAAAGGCACTTAAAATCCTGACCAAGTGATTGTATCGTACCTACTCAGAAAATGATTCACTTTGATTATTCTTCAGGGCCACATGGAGAAGTGTCCCAGGAATGCATGGACTTTGGCGCACTGCCACTGAAAGGGGCGGCGAGACTACCATTTCGTTTGCACTTTGTCAAACCCAATTACTGAGAAACGTGAGTTGATTCAAAGTAGGTAGCCAACAGTAATACTACAACTAACAGTATAACAAAATACAAATATTACAAATATGAAAGTATCTTTCTCGAAAAAGCCGTGGTGGCCGAGTGGTTCGAGCAGTTGCCTGCGACGCAAAGGTCGCAAGTTCGAATCCCGACTGTACCAATGAGTTTTTCTGAACTTAAGTGCAGTGATTAGTCACACCACGAGCTTTACGGTGAAGGAAAACATCGTGAGGAAACCTGCATACGTCTTTCAAAGGCGTATGTATAGTCGTGCTTGAGTAACGGCGATGGACTCGCCATCTGTCACGTTGGCACCTCATATACCTCTGGCGGAAAGTGGGTGTGGGTATTACCTATACACCTCCGCCTACCCCTTCCGGGACCCTTGTGGGAAGGCGTGAGGATATATTATTTATCTTTCTCGATCTGTTACTCCATCATACAAAAACGTATGGATGAAATTCTACATACAATCGTTTATTAACTGAATTAACACATGCCGAGACTCTAGCATTTAAATAATTAGTATACATAGTCAAATTAGAGACTTAAGCAGTGTGCTCCCGAATTGTGTCCTGTTTTGACGCGCCTATTCGCGCTTTCTTACTCCACCCAAAAAGTCCCAACTTCGTGGAAGACCGCCCACGTGCACCCAGTGCCCAAAAAGGGCGATAGATCAGACCCATCAAATTACAGGCCGATCGCCATCACCTCCCTCCTCTCTAAAATTATGGAGCGAGTAATTAACACGCAACTCCTGCGATATCTAGAGGGTCACGGTTTGTTGAGTGACCAACAATATGGCTTCCGCCACAGTCGCTCAACGGGTGACCTTCTAGTATATCTCACGCACCGTTGGTCACTCGCCATTGAGAGTCAAGGTGAGGCATTAGCTGTTAGCTTGGATGTGGCGAAAGCGTTCGATCGGGTCTGGCATCGCGGTCTTTTATCGAAGCTTCCATCCTACGGACTGCCAGAGGGATTATGCAAATGGGTCGCCAGCTTTCTGTCCAGCAGATGCATAAGAGCCGTCGTTGACGGTAGCTGCTCCGAAAGCATGGACATTAATGCTGGAGTCCCGCAAGGCTCTGTGTTGTCCCCGACTCTGTTTCTTCTGCATATTAATGACATGCTTTCTATTGAAGGCATTCATTGCTGTGCAGACGACAGCACTGGGGACACTTACTACACGGGCCGTGCTAATCTCCCTCGTTCCACTGTGGAGGAAAGTCGCGAACGACTTGTGTCTGAAATCGAGAGTACACTTCGCAGTGTCTCCGATTGGGGGCGACTAAACCTAGTCCACTTTAACCCCACTAAGACACAAGTGTGCGCGTTAACTGCTAAAAAAACTCCATTCGCTGTGGCTCCACAATTCCAGAACACTCCCCTGAACATCTCGGAGAGCATTAGGATCCTTGGGGTCGATATTTCCAGCGACGTTCAGTTCCGTGGTCATTTAGAGGACAAGGCTAAGCTGGCGTCGAGGAAGCTCGGTGTGCTCAGCAGAGCTAAGCGGTACTTCACATCTTCACAAAGGCTGCAACTTTATAAGTCGCAAGTTCGGCCACATATGGAGTACTGCTGCCACCTGTGGGCTGGAGCCCCTGGATACCAGCTAGGGCCTTTTGACGCGGTTCAGAAACGCGCCGCTAGAATTGTCGAAGATCCCATGCTCACAAGCGGCTTGGAATCACTAAGTCTGAGGAGAGACTTTGCCTCTCTGTGTGTGTTCTACCGCTTGTATAACGGGGAGTGTCCTGCAGAATTGTTCGACATGATGCCCACTTCCACCTTCTACCACCGCACCTCTCGCCATCGACGGGGAATTCATCCCCATACCTTGGAACCACAAAGGACTCGCACTGTGCGCTTCCAAATGTGGAATGAGCTCCCCGTTGAGGTTTTCCCTGGAGAGTACAGCATGGAGTTCTTCAAGAAGGGTGTGAAAAGGTTCCTGCAGGGTCGGCAACGTGCGAGTGATACCCCTGGTGTTAAGCGTCCATAGGCGGCGGTAACCGCTTACCATCAGGCGGACCGCATGCTTGTTTGCCACCCAAGTGGTATAAAAAAAAAAAAAAAAAAAAAAAAAAAAAAAAATAGACCTGAATTAGAATGCGCGAATAATTGAAAAACAATATTTCGTTGAGTATTTAGTTCCACAAGCGGCGCTTATTAAGTGAAACTACCGAGAGCCAGATAACATAGCACAGACAAATCTGGCTAGAGCAGTCACGTGGAGCGGTCTGAGGCAGACATCGGCGACAAATTTATTGGACGAAAGATGATGCATGAAACCAGTACATAAAAACAGCCTGGAGGTCTGTCACGCGATGACATCGTGATATACTACGTCATCTCTCATAATATTTACAATTATATTAATCAAAGCATAAAAAGTCAAAAAACACAATATAATATATGTGTTAGGCAGACAAGCATAGTTGAACCTTGATAAAAACGCGATTATGATAATTTATATTTTATGTTAATTACTAGAGCAACATGTGGTTATTGAACCCATCAAGTGTAATAAAATTTTTTATGAATAATTTCGAAATTCAGAATAGGTATATTTAAAGTTTAGATATATTTTATAAAACTTCCTACTGGGAATCTGTGGTTTTAGACTTTTGGATTTCTGATTTAGTATAAAAAAATCAATTGTTACAGATACATACAGATTATGTTTAAAATGTTTAAATACCTTATTTGCCATAAGTATAATGGAATTACTATTCGGGTTTTAATGACCAAAAGGTTTTCATAAATTTAAAATTAACAATGAATGCGTATGCTATGAAAGTGTCGTAGATATAAAAAGTTAAAGCATTCCATGCTAGCAGTTTTCTACTTAATAAAATTATACCTACACATATAAAAATAAGCCTACTGACTTACCTGGCGTCAGTTCTTACGATTGATTATATGACTATGACGGTTATACGAAGTCATAGAAGTACTGTAATTCGATTGGCCGATGGCATTGCTGACAATGTGACGTAACTATTAATAGTCGCAAACCTGAATGTATGGTGAAAAGTGGAAAGCAGCGTAGGATCATTTTAATAAATTGTTTTCTATCGAATTAAATCAATCAAGTGTGAACGTCAAGGCATGCCATAAGTGTAAAAGTCTTTTCAATTGCTATAAAGATTAATATATACAGATATGGTTTGGCTATATCGAGAGAATGAATGAAGAACGATTGACGAAAAAAGTGGGCGGACGTTTCAAGACCAAATCAGGGACGTCTTGAAAAAAGGCCAGGTCAAGAGTACCCTAAACCGAAGAGCATGTATGACGGGAATAATGAAAGTGGACGAAGCGAAACAAGTATGTAAGGATCGTAGCAAGTGGAAAGAATTGGTCTCTGCATACCCCTACGGGAAAGAGGCGTGGTTATATGTATGTATGTACAGATACAGGTAGAAATACCAAAAAGAAACAGATGCGGCTAAATTAATTGGAAACCTTATGTATGAAATAATAGCTTGAATGGATGAGGTAGTTTAATGATTAATCGGACCTAGAACTCGACAAGAGAATGGAATGTGGTATTATAACTCTTTGTTTAGGTGAATCATCAAATAGAAGATATTGTTGTTCGTTTGTCGTGGTCTTATCTATAGTACCGGATAGCTTATGACGGCCTTCAAACCTAAGAGAACGTTAAGGAAATCTATAGGGGAGCCCAGTGAAGCGCTGTTTATGACTAAAAAGAAATCCACTTGAAAGAAGTTTTTTTTTAATATATATATATATATATATATATCCTCACGCCTTCCCACAAGGGTCCCCGCAGGGGTAGGCAGAGGTGTATAGGTAATACCCACACACCCACTTTCCGCCAGAGGTATATTAGGTGCCAACGTGACAGATGGCGAGTCCATCGCCGTTACTCAAGCACGACTATACATACGCCTTTGAATTTCTTCTCAGACGTATGCAGGTTTCCTCTCGATGTTTTCCTTCACCGTAAAGCTCGTGGTGTGACTAATCACTGTACTTAAGTTCAGAAAAACTCATTGGTACAGTCGGGATTCGACGACCTTTGCGTCGCAGGCGCTACTCGAACCACTGGGCCACCGCTCTTTTTTTGTATGAATTTATTAAATAAGCCGTGGTGGCCAAGTGAGTTCGAGCAGATTAATTACTGCGACACAATGTTCCGCAAGTTCGAATTCCCTAACCCAATTTTCTGAACAAATACTGATTGATCACACCACAACTGGCGTCATGAAGGCAACTACGCCATCTATATCGAATTCTCTGGCGAAACTGAAATGATGAATATATGTATTATAACAAAGAAAAAATTCAAAAGACTACAGTTTATTTCTTTTAATAAAATGCCGTACACCTCCAACTACCAAATTAATTATCTAAATATTAATGTATTCCATCCAATGGTTGTCTGGAAGAGATCGCCGAGTGCGATAAGACTGCCAAAATTGTACTTTTTGTTATGATGTACTATCTAAATTAAATATAGTGTACAATAAAGCATATAAATAAAAATAAATAAATACAGTTAAATATGTATTAAATTTAAGATTAAATACATATGTCAACATATTTCATCCAAAGAAATTAATTTATTTAACGTTAGCTATATCAATGCACCAAGAAATAGACTAGGAGTATAGAAACATGCATCCTAAGAACACTGCCTGCCGATGTTAAGAGAAGAAGAAGAGAGAATTGAAACAATGCTTAAGTAGACATAAATATATCATTCAGGGCTACCAGCGACCATATTTTATCTGGCAATTCGTATGCGTATTGTACCACATTTGTAGTATTAATGAAATTTATATACAGCATTCAACTCTCATATTAGTTTTGATGTAATCCAGTTTGAACCAGTATCTACTCGAATCTCGATTAGAACTGGAACCAATTTTAACTTGTTTCATTAATCATCAATATTAACCAAGTGAGGGAGAGAAATGGAAATTGTGTGTCTACATGCCTCTACATGCCACGAGTATATGAATAGTTTTAAATTATTCAAATTTCCTTCTTTTGCGTGTAATCCTTCGAATATTTTGAATGTTACAGTTTGTGAGGATGTTTGTCAATACAATCAATGAAATTGATAACATTTGGCACAAAGATAGATTATTAGTACCTGAATGAACACGTAGGATGTGTTTTATTACCGAAAGAAAACAAATTTCACCAAATTGTGTGCAGGTAAAACCGCGGGGCACCGGTGCAGATAGTAATGGATGGATAAGATTCGAAACGGTTTGTCTGCGTTAAGGTTCGTGGATGCGATCCCTACATAAAACACATAATACGAATCCGGCTGATGTCATTATAATATTTATAACTAGCTGTGCCCGTTGCTTCGTCCGCGTGGAAGTGACTTAGGGCAACATTTTTTGGATATACATTTTGATTTATTTTGGATGCGTTACGAAAAGCTTACCACATTATATTATTAAACGACATCTAAATCGGATAAGCCGGTTCTGAGATTAGCGCGCACAAACGCACAGAGAAACAGACACAGACAGACAAAGATTCTAACAATCACAACGCTCACGATTACCTTAATCGCTGGCAATAAACAGTAAAAAGTAATTAATTTTAATTTAATTTCTAAACTAAATTAAAGTTATAGATAATTATTATAAATAAATATTTTTAAGAAGCATTAGCAAGATAAAGAAGACATAGAGATAAAGTTGGCAACATACCAGATTCAATTGAATGATATGTAACATTAAAATTCTTTCTGTCTTCTTGGTAACAGTGTATTAATGCTGTTGAGTTGCCGCCTAGTTCTTCGTGAAATTATATTCATGTATTTAAACATCAGAAGAAGTAAAAATTGAAAGATTTGTGTTCGAGAAAGGGATGGACTCGCTGACCATCATCAATATAACAACAATTATAACATTGACACTTAAATTATACCTCCAGCGAAAACAAAATGTGTTGTAAGACCCCGTCGTGAACCTTTGTTTACCCTAGGCATGAAGGTATGTATAATTAATACCTGCTTTTGTTATCTTAGGAAAGCACTAAGCTATAACAATATAAACTGCAGTCAACTGTGTATGAGTGATATGGTTTCAATCATACATAGTAACTAACATAACCATAATATGTATGGCCATTAAACATTACTTGAATGTACAATTGAAAGTGGAATGGTGTTACATAGTGATTATGCTTGCTTCCTAAAGCTTTGATATTATCCTCATAAGAGTTTACCTCAACAGTACTTGAGTACAGATAACATGCAGTCTTAGGTCCAGCACTATCAGTGATAATTACTTCCTCTATCTGCCAGGAAAACAGAATCAAGGACAACTTGAAATAACACTTGTGTTTTACATACAGATTATTAGTGTGAGCTGACTCTAATGAACTACCACTTCTCCTGTGATGGTTGTAAAAGGGGACAAAGTAGTAAACATACATAAGGCCAGTCAGAATGCATTTTGTTGTTTTTATTATATATGAGCTGCTATAGCACATAGTGGCTACAGCCTTATAGTAAGTGGTTATCATAATTACTGTTCTGTCTCATTTATTAAAACAAGTGTATTTTGTAACAGAATCCTTATACATATATGCATCCTACATAACTCATCAACAAATCAGGTAAAGTCCGGTAGAGTCAGAGAGGGTAAACCCACAGTTCTCTTTAGACTTACAGACACTCATGCAAATTTTTATTGTTACGAGCCAACCACAGTAAAAAAAACAATAATTTTCATATCGGTATTTAAAATTGAGAGCCGTGGTGGCCGAGTGGTTCGAGCAGTTGCCTGCGACGCAAAGGTCGCAAGTTCGAATCCCGACTGTACCAATGAGTTTTTCTGAACTTAAGTACAGTGATTAGTCACACCACGAGCTTTACGGTGAAGGAAAACATCGAGAGGAAACCTGCATACGTCTGAGAAGAAATTAAAGGCGTATGTATAGTCGTGCTTGAGTAACGGCGATGGACTCGCCATCTGTCACGTTGGCACCTAATATACCTCTGGCGGAAAGTGGGTGTGTGGGTATTACCTATACACCTCTGCCTACCCCTTCGGGGACCCTTGTGGGAAGGCGTGAGGATATATTATTATTATTATTATTTAAAATTGTCCTAAAATGCATTATAAGTAATTAAATAATGCAAATAATGGTAAAAAATTTGTGCCCCTTGCATTTGTAGCTCTAAGTGACTAAAGGGGGATGACTTGTGGAGACCAGAGTACTGCCGGTTCTTAATACCATTGGCAACAACAAAAAAATATCAGCCATACTCTCAACGCCCGTGAGATACATCTGAAATACACAGCTACTCACAAGTTTTTCGTAGTGGTGTATCTGTTTGAGGTCTGTCATGACAAGCAGACTGGAACATATCTCACTCGGAGAATCAGCATTGCTGTCCAGTGTGGTAATGCTGTCAGCCTTCCTGGCACACTGCCGTGGGGTGTCAATTTGGATCAAATATATAATCTTATCTGTAGTTGTTTTTGCCAGCTTACTTTTAAATTTGTTAATTAATTGAATATTGTTAATTTATGTTTTGTATTTGTACATTTATTTTTATAAGTTCATTGATTTACGTAGCACACCTCGCAATCTTGAACCATGAAACTGTGAAAGCTCTCTGATAGATGAATTAAGCATTTATTACACAAAATTCATAATTAATTAGCAGTATGTACCTAGACTTTCCTCATAAATAAATCTGTGTACTGATAATAATAGAATCAACAACCCTATGCTAGTATTATTATTAGTATCCACACCTCACATAAATAAGTCATTCTTACTGAGGGATCATCTGATTTAATGCTGTTTACATAATATATCTATGATGGTCTTAATATAATATAAATAATAATATGAAGTAATTATTTACTTATTATATTATCTTTTTAAGTTATTTCTGTGATTCTTGTTTTATTAATCCTGCATGACAAGTTTCTGTCTATTGTTGCAAAACCTTTTTTTGTTAGAATAACTTACTGTCTTGTCAACAGGAACCCGATTGGTTTTTATGGTTTGATAAGAAGGAAACAGCAAGGACAAGACATACTGAAAAAGATTCTGAACAACAGATAGGTACTTAATGTACAAAAGACTTAGGGACTTTAACAAGACTTACCTGTCACAATATTTGCACCCTTGATAAAGTTTTTCAACTTGTATTCAATTCGAGGACTTTCAAGTATAGGCACACACACCGATTAACATAAATTGTTGTGAATCTATCGCAGAATAATTTGTCTAAAAAATTTAAAGCAAACAGTCCAAACACTTCACATCAATATTAAACCTGCAGTTTGCAGTTTACAATAGTAGTCTTTGAACTGCAGATTGGGCACAACTAATATTTGAACTATTTATATTAAAAAAATACTCCTCCACGTATTTTGTAGTCCTAAATAACAAATTAATTAGGTTGATTTTTTTAAGATGTATTAAATTTTACTATTTGCGGACCTGCAAACCCAAAAGAAAAGATACATTCAGCTGACAAGTGAAATGACAAGCATTTGTTTTTTTTTCATGTACCACTACGTTTAGAATAAGCAAAAGTCAGGGGAGGCAATGCTGAAATAAAATGATGCTTAAACAATGTCAGATGGACTACGAAAGTCGATTTGCAAAGCAGTCTTCCGGTTTTATTTTCCTTACACTTTACGGAGTACCTCAAGTGCAAAGAAGAAGGTCAACTGCCGATCGTGATCGTTTCATTTTAGATTTCCTCAAAATCTAAACACAACATTCATGTTTGTTTAGTTTAAAATAGTTTAGTTTAAATTTTAAATTAAGAATAGTTGCCATCAATGTTTACGTTCTGTCAAATCAAATATTGTCAAAGAAAGGTATCGTACATTTAATTAATAATTAAAGCAGTTAATAAACACAACCTAAATGATTACAGAAACCCCTTGCACATGTAGTTCTCCAACTGATTGTCAGGTACGTACAAAATATTAATGGGTTATGCAAATGTTGAGGTTGTCCTTTTGTTCTAGAAACTTAAATAGTAGTCTTTGCTAGAAACCTCAGTCGACAAGATCATAATCTTAGTATGTATTTTATTTTAATTTTTTATATCATATGTACAAACACAAAAAAAAACAAATGTGTTTAATGTAACTATATGTGCAAGATTTTTGAATAAAAAAAGTACTTCAAATACAAGTAACAGATTTTTAAATTGGAGTAAACTTCTTTGAAACGGAGATACAACGCTGGGCGCGTTGTTCGACGGTACGAAGGTATATAAATATATAAAGCGTAAGGGTTTCCTTTTCAGACTTTTTGTAGTAGCACATGTAGTAAATGTATTTACGAAATTTTACTGCCGAATACCGTATCGGTTAAATATTCAACCTACGTTATAATAATGAAAATTTTACTAAAATGCAGTTGCCACAAACTAAAAATCCGGAATCATCCAGTAATTTTACATGTTGCAATACCTACCATATCTTTTTTGCGAAGTACCGTGGTTTAGGTGTGCATGTTACGATTTTCACTCGAATATTTCAATTGAACATTTTTGTGTAGAAAATTAGTGCATATTGCATTATATGAAGGATTTTATGCGTTATTTATTATTTTGCTATCCTTAACATGCTTATGGAATTAACCGACGAGCTCGATCAGAGTGATAGCGGAATGGAATCTTTGACGGCTAGTAAAGATGATACCCCGGAACGTAGGCCTGAGCAGGGTTTTCTAATCCCCTCGGTGTGTTTCAAGATTTGTTAAGGTATTAGGATCGTACTAGAACATTAGATTGTCAAACTGACTGTGATCGCTTGTTTCCAGTTGGGATCTTCGCCTAGTGCGGGCACACCAGTTTGCGGACCGCTAAAAGAATATGACGATGTGAGTTTTGTTAAATCATTGAACGTAAAATCTATTGCTGATTATTCAACATCAGCCAGATAGAAATTGGGATGTTAGTTAATGACAGTAATTGTGGGCTTAATTTTAATCTGTGTTTTAGGAACCAGATGAAACTCTATCAGAAAGGTTATGGGGCCTAACCGAGATGTTTCCTGAATGTGTTAGGAATGGAACACATAAAGTCACTACAAAAACCTGGTGAGTTCAAATAATGTGGGGGAATACATGGGGAGACTGTAATATGCCTTCTAATCAAAACATTTGTTGCTTAAAGAAGTACCTTGTCAGATAACTGAATAATGTCACATGCTATGTGTTAAGTGTTATATACTTCTAAAGTTTGAGAGTACTGGTGCTATATGCTCTCTGCCTACCTGTGAGGGACTCTGTATGTAAAATATGTAATAAAATATTTTTTTATAATATCAATTAATTTATTCAGGTCTGGAGTCAAAAATCTTTATGGTGTATCTCGATCTGTTATGTGGGTGGTTGCGAGTTCATCTGTGATCTTGTTTGCTCCTGTAATATTCGAGGTGGAGAGAGCTCAGGTGGAAGAAATGCAAAAGTCTCAACAGAAACAGGTACAAATAACTTTTGATTGATTTTCATTTTGAAATGTCTTCTTGCAAGATGAGTAAAACTATGTAATCCTTTTCTGATGCTTTCTTAGCTTTTTGATACGAAATTCTAGTTTTAATTAATTAGAGAGTTGAGAGTTAATTAAAAAAAAGAATTAAAAGAGAGTGAGGATAAAATGGTGCTCTGTTGCTCAGTGGCAGTACATAAATAAATCAACTCATTTTGTATAAATAGCACTTGGATATATATAATTGTTCCCTTCAATGATAAATCAGTGGTGGCCGAGTGATTATAAGTAGTTGTTTGCAAAGTTTAGAAGTTGACACAGTGTATACACAGACAATACAAGAAAATAGAAGAAAAAACATGTATATGTGTCTTAACTTTTTAACATAAGCTTAATTTTTTTGTTTGTTGCAGGTTTTATTGGGAACCAACACAGCCATGGCAGGGGGTCCCATGCCTAGCATGCCACCCATGCCACGATAAACCAAACCAAACAGCTCATTTTATTATAATAATTTGTATGACATCCACAATAAAATTCAAAATGTAATGGAATATTTTAGGTCATCTAAATGCTTTAATGTTAGTGTGTTAGTTAAATAAATAGGTACTTTTAAATGTAGTTTGTATCTTCTTTCAGTTAGGATAATATGTCTTAATATCTTAATAATTATTGTGCCCTATTAAATAACTATGCATTTAAAGTATGAAATATTATCCTAACTTAAATATAAGACAAATTGCAGTTCCATACTTATCTGCTGGATGTTGTACCATGTACATATTTCCTAAGTTGCATTTCCTGTATGCCCTATATAACTCCTTTTAGCTTTGTTCTCTATGATGAAGTTAAAAGTCTGTAATCTATATTGTTTTAATGATTGTATAGTGAGTGATAGTCATAGATTTGTGGAAACAATTCGTAGTTGGTATACTTTGTTGTCGAAAATAAAAAAATATATAAAATTTTTTTTTCATTGATTTGTCTTTCTGATTTTTTATTATTAAACTTTAAAACTATAAATTCTGTCAGCTTTGCACCGGCCATCGATATGTTTGTTTGGCCTGAAGTTTGCTTCGCCCTTGTTGGCCAATTTGATCTTCGATTTACATGCGATTGTCAAATTTATGAAAACAATTTAATATTGTAGACAAAGAAAAGTAACGTGAAAGTCCCTATACAGTGGACGAAATTATAACATTTGCATCTAGGTATAAGTCTTGAAGATACCAGTTAGGATTTTGAGTAAGAGATCCCGTTGTACCGTACTTACTATCATATATTTTTAAACGCGCAAAGCGTGTTTACGTAGGTTTCTAATTAATGAACCAATGAATATGATTATTCTTAGGAAATTGCACTACGACGTAAAATAAGTTTTTCATGTATCGAATAAGGTCTAAAAGACCGATGTATATGTTATGAATACTAAGAAAAAAAACAAATCCGTCAATTATTATGTCATAGAGATTGGATTGAACGTCAAATTTGACAAATTGATATTGGCATTTTACATTTGAGTGAAACCCAAATAGACCCAATGTTTTTCATAAAAAATTCGTTGTAAACATGGCTAATACGGGACTGTTGCCGTTTGTACGCGGCGTAGACTTTACGTGCAATGATTTCAGTGTGGGTACAAGTTGATATATGATATTATTCTCGAAGTTGTTATGAGATGATCTCATCGCTACCCTTAACCTCCGTGAACTATTTTTTGGTATTGTTTTCAGAATGATAAATTTCCTGATGCTATTCGGTACATGACTGGACTGCAGTGGCTAAGGCTTGATAAAACGAATCTCTCCGATATTCCTGAGGAGCTCGGGAAGCTTCTGAAATTGGTAAGATTTGTTTTATTGAGGTCAAAAATTATTAATTATTTATGCTGCTGTTATATAGAGTGATAATGTAACTTCACAATAACATTTACTATAAATATCAAAAGAGTATTACAAGACTTGTAAAAGTATGTGAAAATATAGCAGCTAGGTATTTTAAAACAATTCATTTTTGTTTCAAACTGAGCTTATCATTATGCCAAGTCCCTAATGGGATGAGGCAGTAAAACATTGATAGAAGAAAATAAAGAATGCATGCTATATCTAATCAACACTAATGAGTAATGAACAGTGATTGTTTTTACTCTGGTTCAATATATACATATACATATGATCATGCGGAGTCCCTAACAGGGTAGGCAGAGATAATAGAGCACCAGTTCTCTCTAGACTATGTCATAGACATATGTGTCAACGTGAAAATAAGAGGTTAAACTGCTTCTACACACATATAATACAAGGGACCCTAAGGGGTAGGCAGAAGCCACTAATATACACTCTCTACATTTACAGACATCTTTCACTTTATCAACTCCAATGTCTTTGAGATATAATGTATTTGAAAGATAAGTTGTTACTAATGTAAGGTAATTTAAAATGAAGATTGAACAACAATTTTCACTGTGTTTAGGGTCTTGTTGTCTTGTAAGAACATTTATGATTGTATGTATTTGATTTGTAATTGATTGTGGGTATAAGTTTATAAATATTTGTAGGAAAACTTATCAATAAAGAAAAATAGCCTTGAGAAACTGTTTGGTGAGCTCACTGAATTGAAATGTCTGCGTTCATTGAATGTAAGACATAACAATGTGAAGAGTTCAGGTATACCGGCCGAGTTGTTTCATCTGGAAGAACTGACAACTCTGGATCTTTCACATAACAGGCTGAAGGAGGTACCTGAAGGTTTGGAGAAAGCCAAGTCTTTACTGGTTTTAAACCTAAGTCATAATAAGTAAGTATGTTTTACAGTGTTGTTGTTTAATGGCAGAGAGATAGGGTGCCAGTTCTCTGTAGACTTGCAAACCTCTTTCGCATCAACCACATTAATCAGTCTCTTCATACATACTCTCCACTTTCAAGTACTATACTAATTAAGTAGATTTTTATGTGAGTGAAACTGCAGGATACAGCTATTATGACACTCTCTTTACCCTATTAGTTTTTATACAATAATAATATATATATATATATATCAGCAAATATATATATATCAGCAAAATATAAATATATATATGAGCAAAGAGACGTAGAGCACTACTGACTGCCAGAAAGTGTGAAGAGATTGTCATATATAAATTATTCACTTTGGTCTAAATAGAGCTTTATTTTTTAAATACAAAAGTTTAAATTCATAAAAAGGTTTCTCTTTCCAGGATAGAAAGCATACCACCAACACTGTTTGTTCAGCTGACAGATCTATTATTTCTAGATCTATCTAACAACCTGCTTGAGACTCTGCCTCCTCAGACTAGAAGACTTGCGAACCTCCAGACTCTTGTACTAAATGATAACCCACTGGGACTGTTTCAGTTGAGGTAACATTAAGTACTTTTTATAACCCGACTGCCAACGAAGGATTGTTTTTTTTGCGCGTATCTCGTATGTATGTTTGTAAAATCTCTCTATCTTTATTTTCCAAACCGCTGGATGGTTTTCTACAGTGCATAAGATTAGTTTCAAAACCCAAGTGTGGTTTCTTACTGTTCAATATTTAAACCGTTGAATCCAGCCAGCCATTTGAAAGATACAGATGTGCCATCCAAGAAGACGCGCCCCACCAATTACTTGAAGGGTTCGTGGGATGCGGGGACTCCAGTCAATTCCAAGTCCAGTCAGTTAAATCTGGTGTGCGCATGCACTCATAGGTAATCAGTTGTACTCATACACCAAAATTTGTGGAAGGTTGCACATTTACACTATAAACTATAAGGAAGAATAGTAGGGCGCGTCTTCGTGGCACTGTCTTTACAAGTTAATAAAGAAATGTGCAAACAAACATAGATACAAGATACGCATTTGAGAACTGCATTCGCATTTGATTCTAAAGTAACTAGGAGTTAACATACAATTAATGTGCAACTGCTTGCTCCACACAGACAACTGCCGTCTCTCCAAAGCCTGGAGACCCTGCACATGCGGAACACTCAACGGACCGTGGCCAACCTGCCCACGTCCCTGGACACCCTCTCCAACCTGTGCGATGTAGACCTGTCCAAGAATGCCCTGACTAAAGTACCTGATGCCCTCTACTCTCTGCTTAGCTTGAAGAGACTTAACTTGAGTGACAATGAAATTGCTGAGATATCTGCAGGTATAGTAAAAATACAAATATATGCCGTGTAGCTAGTATATATGTATAGGTTGACGGCCGTCTGGTTTAGTGGTTAGAGCTCCTGACTGCAAAACTTGAGGTCGCGGGTTCGAATCCCGCTGAGGGCAGATATTTGTGTGATGAACACGAATATTTGTACCTTAGTCTTGGATGTCTGTCCCAGTTCAAATATGTGATAGGGTATAAAATAAAAATTAAGTTGACAATTTTTTTACCTTATTTTCACATAAAATCCTGCTGTAAGGATAAAGTTATACATGTATAATTAAACTAGGTATGTTATTTTCAGAACCTATTTATGAGATAAATAAGTATTATTATCTATACTAATATTATAAAGGGGAAAGATTTGTATGTAAGATGTAAGTATGTTTGTAAGGAATTGACTCAAAAAGTACTGGACCGATTTTAAAAATTCTTATTAATATAGGCTATTTTGATTGCAAGAAAAACATAATTTTATGCCAAAATAAAAAATAAAAAAATTTCCATCCGTGCGAAGCCGGGACGGGCCTCTAGTCTTTAATAATTTGGGCATTTTGTTATCTTTAGAGCTATTTCTCTTATTGCATCGTCATGACATATTCACAGTTTCCTATAACTTCCATAAGACACCTGTTCTATTTCCCGAGACATCTTATAAGATATATTCATTATGCATGAAATAGAAACAATGAAAGTGAAAATTGTTTGCTCTTATTCTTGCATGTCGACTCTCTCCCTCTTTATGGTATGAAACGAATTATTAATTATTCAAATTAAATGCCTATTTGTTTCACTCGAACGTACGCAATGCAATCAATCATCTGCATAGAAACTAGCCTGATCTCTACTATAATATTTTGTAGAGATAATAGTAAATCGTAAATACCTTGGGACAATTCCACACAAATTGACAAATCTCCAAATTAAGCAAAGCTTGTGTATATTTACTTACATAGATAGATATATGTATAAATACATATGACATCCAAGACAAATACTCGTGTTCATCACACAAATTTGTGCCCTCAGCGGGATTCGATCCCGCAACATCAAGTTTTCCAGTCAGGAGCTCTAACCACTAGACTAGACGGCCGATGGACGATAATGGAAATGTCGCGGGATCGATCCACGCTTAGCGCATTCAAGTATTCTACGGTTGACTATATTTTTGTTTACCACCTTTGTACTTAGTATAAAAAAACACATTTAAAGTACTGGTCTGTATCGTGAAAGCATAAACCATTCGTTTTAAGTCTCGTCTATCGCCTTTTATACTTTAAGCCAAGAAATATAATAGTGTAACGATACTATACGGATCATGGAGGAAAGTTTACTATGCGCCTTTGCTTATTTAGCATCTAGGAGAGTGGTATGAATTGACTATTTTCCAGTGGCGGTATGCTCCACTGCTTTACACCTGATACTATTGGATTACCCATATTGAACGTCATGTTTATGTTATTATGGACAAGTCATCCGTAACAACTCACTTGCCGAGTATTTCATTATGCATACACCTTTATGACAGTACGCGTTGCAGTTGTTTTGAACGTTCAATTGTAGTTAAAAGTATTTTGTGTCAACAGTAAAAGTGGAAGTTTTGGTGTATTTTGTCAATATATTCGCGAGTATATAGGTAAAGGAAAATTTCACAGGAAAACGGTGTGCATTTAGCGCCTTTTATACCTTGGGCCTTGACATCTAAATTCATATTGCGTCCATTATTCAAATGTGTGAAAGGGACAGATTTATACACGTCATATACATCTATAGCTTATTCTCGATTGATGATTAGATATAATAAATATTACGTCGGAGTAGTACCTTGAACTTCCTGATAAGGCGCTTCATGTTCTCACTTTCATCTGGTCTATAAGACTCCGTTTGATCTCCTGTATATAACCATTTTGACTTATGCTACATCTCATATAGTAGCCAAGCGATAATTAAAGGATCAGTGAATATACGAAATGAGAATAAAGTCGGTAGTTGTATATCACTTGAATAATGTACCTAACCTAAATACATATTTATTTCTTGTGGCTTTCTGAAAAGTTATAAGATAGAGCAAATATGAGTCCCGTAATGATATTTTCAATGATTACTTACCCTGATTTTGATTCTGTTGTGCCAACAGCAATGGATGCTTGGCAAAAGCTAGAAAGCCTAAATCTTTCGAGAAATAAGCTGACCACGTTACCAGCTTCCCTGTGCAAGCTGCAGAACTTGCGACGGTTGCACGTTGACGACAACAAGCTGGACTTCGAGGGTATACCTTCGGGCATCGGTAAACTTGGTGCTCTCGAGGTGTTCTCCGCTGCTAACAACATGCTGGAGATGATACCCGAGGGACTGTGCAGGTTTGTTGTGGGACTGTGCAGGTTTGTTATGGGACTGTGCAGGTTTGTTATGGAACTGTGCAGGTTTGATATCACACTACTCTAGGATGTTGCTCCTACACAATGTATTGTTCGGACACGTCGCAATGTATCTTTATGGCTAAATATCAATAGTTCGTCCTTTAGTCTTGAAAACATTCAAGAATATCACGACCGATTTTGATTCATTATACAGTGTATACTTGCATGTATCCGTGGATGGTTTAGTTTCACAGTTAGACCCGTAGGTGGCGCTGTGATCGTGATCGTTTTTTATAACGCAGCCATCAGTTATCCTGATATTGGAATTAAGGGAAAGTCCAGTCTTACAAATTTAAATAAAATAATATTTGCATAGAGAAGGTGCATTTTCTTAGTTATATAAAGGATATAAGTTTTGATTGGTCTAGCTGAACATTTAGAAAGGATGAGTATAGAAATATTGACGAAACAGATATACAAAACGTAAGTGTATGCAAGATGAGGCAGAGGAAGACCACGTTTCAACTACCTAGATCAAATCGATCGCACACTCAAGGACGGGGACGTCAAGAGTACTCGAAACCGACGAGCATGTATGAAGAGACTGATGAATGTGGACGAAGCGAAAGAGGTATGTTAGTCTAAAGAGAACTAGCGCTCTATCCTCTGTGCCTACCCCGTTAGAGATTGTATGTATATAAAGGATATATGTTCCACAGATGTGGCTCGCTGAAGAAGCTCAACCTTAGTAGCAACAAACTGATCACGTTACCAGACGCTATCCATCTACTGAGCGACCTGGAGAGCCTGCAGTTGCACGGCAACGCTGAACTGGTTATGCCGCCCAAGCCCGTGGAGAGGCCAAGGGGCTCTGGCCTCCAGTACTATAACATTGACTTCTCGCTTCAAGTTCAGCTGCAACTGGCCGGCGCGGCCACAGTGGAACCCGTTACACCCACAAGTTAGTATTTGTACAACAGGCATACTCTACACGTACTTGAATGGTTTTATCATTTGTTATTCAACAAAAGAGACACAGATTATTGAACGTCACAGATTAAGTATAAAATTAGGGTCACCACCATAGCTAAGAAAAAACCTGTCAGAAGGAATGGTGAAACAAAAGCTCCGGTAACCGCTTGCCATCAGACTTGTGTCAAGCCACCTTTGTTAGAGAAAAAAAATATACCTAAGGGAACATTTCGTTCTTCAAATTTCACACTGCACTATCGTCTGTATTTGACAGCATACAGGTGTAAGCATCACTCTTCGTTCGTTTATTTCTTTTTAATTGATTGTTTTTGACATATCATTCTAATGATTATTTGATTGCCTCGAAAGCTATTAAACGCTGTATGATAAACGTTCATAAATACATGTTTAACTAGTGGCGGCGCAAGACCTAAACTTAATGTGGGCAAGGTACATTTGGCGAGGCCCTCTTTTCATTCACATTCATTTGGTGCGCCGAAGAGTGGAATATCTTTGAGAATTAATTATAACGTATTTATTATAAGAAAAACCCTGTGGTGGGTGGTGTGGTACTTTAGGGCTTTCCATACATTTTAATTTATTTTTGGCTGTAAGGCGCGAGGCCCTTTGCACCGCCTACGCCTTACTCCGCCTCTGTATTTAACGTAACATAACTGACCATAATTTTGGAGTTATCGCTCTAAGATGTTAAACGAATTTGTCTTACAGTACTGTGTCGACTGCGCACGGGTTTTTACGCTTTTTCCACTTACCCGTTTAAGTATCTATAACGTCAAAGACATACATTAATTAATCGTCCAAAAAATTTCTTGTATCAAAATCGATATTGTTACATTTTAAATACAAAATTTGAAGTTGTAAACAGATAATTGAAGTGCGAATTCCAGATAATTAATGAAGTCGGTTAAAAAAAATCCAAGCGACGTGAATATATACCAGTCATAACATATTCTTGGGAGAAATTCGAAATTTAAAAAAATGCTTCCTCAAACGCGCCTACCCTGTGAGGGACTCGGCGTGATGATATGTATGTATATATGCGTTCCTTATTTGTTGTTGACGTGATGTAGGTGTGAAGTCGGACCCAATAGCGCGAAAGTTGCGTTTGCGCCGAGGGCGCGCGGAGCCGGAGCAGCACTCGGCGCTCATACTGCGTGGCATGCAGGAGCAGGCCAACACACAACACGCAGACCGCCCTGCTGACACCAGGAACAGCGAGCTCAAGTATGTATGGGAGAGGACCAAACAACACTATTACTGCACTGGCACTATAGAACAGTCGTTTACATGAAAAGTTCTTGACGAAACATGGTTAAAAACTCCTGTTACCAAGGCTATTTTTATTGATGTGATACTATGGTTGTATTTATTCCTAACGCTCCGTTCAGTCTCCTCACACGTTTTATTAGAAAGGTTAGCCTTAAGAGCAGTGGAGGCTGAGCGGTTTATGTAGCAAAGTTCAGATTACAGGTCAACCCTTCCCTGGTGGATCAATAAATTAAAAAAAAAACGCGAGGAAAATATTTTCTTCTAACCTTTCCATTCGAAATTCAAATCGGTGTGCTTTCAGGCCAAAGCGATGGGACGAGAGTCTAGAGAAGCCGCCGCTAGACTACTCGGAATTCTTCGACGAATACACTGGTCAGACTCCCGGCATGCAGGTGTGGGAGATCGAGAACTTCATACCTGCGCCCGTGGATGAGGTAAACCGCCGCTTTGATAAACGTGATATCTTTACATATAATAAAAATGTAATGGATCGCTGTCTGTACATGGAAGATGTATGAGAAAAATAGTGATAGGGACCTTTTTCAACGCAAATAGCATCCAAAACACTGATTGTTACAATTTTTGTCTGTTTATCTGTTTGTCTGTGCACGCTAATCTCAGAAACGGCTTATCCGATTTAGATGTGGTTTTTCAATAATATAATGTGGTAAGCTTTTCGTAACATGCACAAAGTAAATCAAAATGTATGTCCGAAAATGTTGCCCAAAGTCACTTTTCCACGCGGACGAAGTCGCGGGCACAGCTAGTTATGAATATTCTGCCATACACGTATAGTAAAACTAATCAATATGATACAAAATACTTCGATGCCGTAAAGTTTACTAGCAAGTAAGGTGATCCGTGCTAATTGAGTTTTAATAAAATCAACTCACTACGATTTGTTGCATTAATAGCTTTATATACGCCTGAGAACTTTAACGTACGCATAGCGTGTGAAACCAAGTGGGTTGTATAATACTGCTACCCTGAACTGACTGTCTGTATATAACGTTTTGTAGGTAGCGCATGGAAAGTTCTTCGAAGGCGACTGTTACATCATACTGAAAACGACTGTGGAGGAACAAGGACAACTCTCCTGGGACATACACTTCTGGATTGGTTCCAAAGCCACGGTAAGGAAAAACTAGGCTAGATTTATATACTTTATAAATTCTAATAAAGGGCGTAAATAACGTAAATACTCTTATTCATTAAACGGCCATTCTTCATAGGTTGTCCTCGTACTGACTTGTTGATGTTGGAGTAGCTATAGAAGCTTAAGGAACAAACGAATCCCCTTTTTGGTTATATAGCCATTCCCTGTGAACACACTGTCCAGGAGCCATTTGGCCCCGCGCTAGATATTTGAAAATTTTTAATGATAAATAAATAATTAGAAAGTTCGTATGTACTTGATACTTATATTCTTTTCAAAATTGAAAATTCCAAAATTGCGGTCCATCAATTAACTATAACCAGATTTTCTTCCTATAGTACACGTCGGATTTCGTCTGGTTCTGACTCGGTCCATATCGCACAATCAATTACGTATATTTAAGTTTGCCTCGACAGTTGGACAAAGGGGCGTGCGCGGCCATGCACGCGGTGAACCTGCGCAACTTGTTGGGCGCCAAGCGCACGCAGCGGCACGAGCAAGGGGATGAGACGCCGGAGTTCCTCGCTTTGTTCTCACCGCCGCCTGTGTACATACAAGGCAGTCACACTCCCTCAGGATTCTTCACCGTCGATGATCCGGTATGCTAAACAACAAACATCTTATATTACATCTTTTATAGTTTATAGTTCATATATACTCACTGTCAAAAGGTTATTTGTTCTGGAAAAAAAATAATTCACATTTATTATTGTGTTGGCAGCACTACGTGACCCGTTTGTACAGAGTCCACGGCGCTGGCAATTCAATCCATTTGGAGCCCGTGCCGGTGCTCGCGGAGTCTCTCGACCCCAGATATGTGTTCGTGCTAGACACCGGCCTCATCATTTATCTATGGTTAATATTATTCACAATCCCTAATTAAAACTTTAAACCAAATCTATACCAATATTATAAAGAGGAAAGATTTGTATGTAAGTATGTTTGTAACGAATTGGCTCAAAAAGTACTGGACCGATTTTAAAAATTCTCTTACCACCTAACTGGTACATTATCACTGATTAATATAGGCTATTTTAAAATAAAAAAATATTTTTATGCCAAATTGTTTAAAACAAATGTCCACCCGTGCGAAGTGGGACGGGCCGCTAATGATAAATATATCGGTCGAAGATTAAACATCGAATAATAGAAGCTGTTAGAACATAAATATTGAGGACTGCTTCAATTCGGTTCCTGAGATAATTATTTTTTAGGAGATTTAATTTAGATTCTTTTGGGTAATAATAATAATAAATAATAATAAATACCTGCGACAATTCCACACAAATTGACCTAGTCCCAAATTAAGCAAAGCTTGTGTTATGGTAACTAGACAACGATACATTTACTTATATAGATAGATATATACTTAAATACATAGGATATCCAAGACTAAGGTACAAATATTCGTGTTCATCACACAAATATCTGCCCTCAGCGGGATTCGAACCCGCGACCTCAAGTTTCGCAGTCAGGAGCTCTAACCACTAAACCAGACGGTCGTCAAGTGATGAAATGTAATGAAGTGGTGAAAAGATATACAGTGTATGACATGATAAATAACGTGTCCTAGAGTCAGGAAAAACTTATAAATACAATTTATTGCAGGTATGGCAAGAACGCGAAGAATACCCTCAAGTCCAAGGCGCGCTTGTTCGCGGAGAAGATAAACAAGGAAGAGAGAAAGAACAAGGCGGAACTGATAACAGAGCCGCCCGGAAAGGAACCCAAAAGCTTCTGGGCGACTCTTGAGTATGAAGGGGATATGCCGTATGTGGCAAAGGTAACAAGATCATATACTGAAAAAGTCGGTACTGGTTCTTTTTGCGTAGCGCTCGTAACAGTATGTAACGTTTGTAACGGTACGTAAAGTTTTTAATAGTACGTAACGTTTGTAATTGCACGTAACGTTTACGTTCCGGTAACGGACATAATGCTTGTAACGATACGTAACCTTAATAACGGAACGTAACGTTTATTACGGTATGTAACCTTTGTAACGGTACGTTACGCATGTAACGGTGCAAACGTTTGTGACAGTACGTAACTGCCAGTGATTTCGGTGTGTTCATGTTAGGAGCACGTGTCGTCCGAGTTCTCGTGGCGTCCGCCGCGGCTGTACCGCGTGGAGCTGGGCATGGGCTACCTGGAGCTGCCGCAGCCCGAAGCCTCGCCGCTGGCCAGGGAGGTGCTCGCCACCAGGAACGTCTACATCCTGGACGCGCACATTGATGTTTTTGTTTGGTAACACACTTCATATTTTATTAATACAATCTATAATTATATGTAAATTAATGTTCGTCTGTATGTCCTTTATATAATCGTAAACGGCCGGACCCGTTTTTAATGAAATTTATGTGTTTCTTCGGTTGGATTCGAGTATGGTTTAGATTCAAAATTGGAACCGATAGGTGGCGCCACTGGTTCCGTGGCTTTAATTTTTTCACCCGAGAGAAGCTGGGCGGTACAACTAGTATACTATAAATTCGAATGTAGCTATCGCGTCTCTAACACTATATTTCTCGTCTCAGCTGTCAAAAAAATTTTTTATTGAATTTGGGTATGCTCTTTAGATGAGACCTTAGAGAGTTATTTTGTCGACAGACCTAAGTTTGAAGGGGTCAGATAATTATTGTAAAACGTATTTTATTTCGGATATCTTATATCCCCATAATTTCAATGCTAATCCTATTAATGCGAAATGCGAATCCTCACCTCTTCCCACAAGGGTCCCCGAAGGAGAAGGCAGAGGTACATACATACACATCATCACGCCAAGTCCCTAACGGGGTAGGCAGAGAGTATAGAGCGCCAGTTCTCTCTAGACTTACATACCTCTTTCGCTTCGTCCACATTCATCAGTCTCTTCATACATGCTCGTCGGTTTCGAGTACTCTTAACGTTCCTGTCCTTCAGAGTCCGATCTATTTGATCCAGGTAGTTGGAACGTGGCCTTCCTCTGCCTCTCCTTGCACACACTTTTGCTTTGTATATCTGTTTCGTCAATCTTTCTTCACTCATCCTTTCTATGTGTCCAAACCAACGTAACATGCCTTCTTCATCTTTACAATCACGCCCTCATTCACGCCAGTTGATTTGCGAATCTCTTCATTGCGGATTCGATCTAATATCGTTACGCCGCACATTTTCGAAGAGATCGCATCTCGACTGCATTCAAGCTATTTTCATACTTCCTCTGACATACCCAGGATTCGCTGCCATACAATAAGGTAGGTACCAATATCGCGTTGTGGACAGCAACTCGAGCATTCTTGCTCAGACTTTTACTGCCCATCAACGCCGACATGGCTCCATCCACCTTATTTCCGGCAGTTATCCTTCTTTCAATATCTTTTTCATACTTTCCATCTCGTGTGAACATGTTTCCAAGATATACAAATTCATTCACTTGCTCTAGAATTTGCCCATTTACCGATATAGCACACTCGGTCACTTGTTCATCTCTTTCGAATACCAGAACCTTAGTCTTGCCAGCGTTTAGGCGCAGCCCCTTCTTTTCACATTCTACTTTCATTATGGTAACTAGTGACTGCAGTTCACCCTCTGATGACGCCAGTAAAACCGCGTCATCGGCGTATAGTAGGCAGTTGACCACTAAGTTTCCCATTTTCACTCCACATCCGTTCGTTCTTAGTGCTCTCAGACAGTTATCTAGATATATAATGAACAGCCAGGCAGACATGATACACCCTTGTTTGACCCTCGACTTCACATCAAACCAGGGTGACATCTCACCGTTAACCCTAACGCACGCTTCGCTATCACTATAGAGTGATTTCACGGCATGCAGTAGGGAACTGCTCACTCCATATCCAGGCAACACGTCCCAGAGTTCCTTTCGTACGACTCTATCAAATGCCTTCTCCAAGTCGACGAAAGCGCAGAAAACCTTTTGGTTAATATCCAAAACTTTTCCGCGATTCCGCGAAGCGAGAAGGTTTGATCCATACATCCTCTTCCTGGTCTAAATCCACCTTGGGATTCCCAGAGAAACCTTTCGGATCGCTCTTGCATTCTTATCGTCAGGATCTTCGTGTACACTTTACTAGCTAAGCTGACCAAGCTGATGGCTCTGTAGTTTGAGCAGTCCAATCGTGATTCCTTTCCTTTATAGAAAGGCACGATGACTGCTCGCCTCCAGTCGTCCGGAACATCACCCTTTTCCCAGCAAAGATTGCATAGCAAATAGATGACGTCCCAGACCGCTGGTCCGCCGTACTTGATCATCTCAGCCGTAATCCCATCTATTCCCGCAGCTTTTCCACATTTCAGACTTCTTATCGCACTTACAATCTCTCCCATACTTATTTTATCCGCTATAGGATCCTCGACAGATTCTGTTGGAGGCAGTTCTGTGAGTAGATCAGCGGCATCATCATCATACATATCTTTGTAGAATTCACTCCATCGCCTGAGGACGTCTGTTTTGTCGGTCGGTATGTTATTGTCCTTCGAGAAAATCACATTCATCCTACTACTAGCTGTAACACAATTTCTGGACTTCTTAACTTCCCTCCAAAAAAGTTTTGCATTGTCCTTGAAATTCTGTGACAGTTTTTCGTCTACAGTCATTTGGAACCTCTCACGCTTCTGAGCTATTATCTCTTTCGTACGATTTTTTTGCAGGCGGTATTTTCTTTCATCTTTTCTTTCATACTCTCACTTGAGCTGGACATAGCCAAAATGTCTTGCCTTGCATCCTTCTTCTTTTTAACTTCTTCTTTCACTTCATCATCCCACCAACCATCGCCATTTTGGTTGTCCGCCCTTTCGAAATGCCACAAACCTCTTTCGCGGCGCATAATATGCTGGACTTAAGGAACTGCCAGCAAACATCGACACTCTCAAACACATCTTTCGGTGGACAGGCTAGCTGTTCAGATACCCTTTCTTGATATCTGTCTCTAATAGCCGCATCTTGAAGCCTCCAGCTTTTGATGCGGTCTGCGACTGCAGAACAGGGACCCCCAGCGCGGGATCGCCAGCCCGCGAACAGACCCCTTATCCTAGTTATAACTGGGAAGTGGTCCGTTCCCAGGTCAGCTCCCCTATACACCCTGGTGTCCATCACCTGTGTTCTGAGTCGCTGATCTATTAGAAACAGATCTATCATGCTTCGCTCATTTTCCGTTCCCATGTATACTGATGAATCCTTTTGTGGTCGAACATGGTGTTCGCCACAAAAAGGTCTCTCTCCATGCATACATCTAATATCAGCTTGCCTGCCTCGTTCACTCTCCTATCACCATACTTGCCGAGTACTGCCTCGTAATCCTTACGGGCTGTCCCGACCCATCAATTCAGATCACCACAAATAATCAGCTTTTCATTCCCTTCTTTCGTCTCTAGAACATTACTCACACATTCCCAGAACTTATTCAGGTCGCAAGTGTCCGCTGAGGCCACCGGAGCATATACCGCGACTAAAAATAGTCGGGTAAGGCCTATTTTAAAGCGAGCCCAAATAAGTCTGGGGCTCAAGGAAGGCAGAGGTGTATAGGTAATACCCACACACCCACTTTCCGCCAGAGGTAATATTAGGTGCCAATGCGAATATATGTTATATTGATCTTGTTTTTTGTGCATTTCAATTCGTTAGGTTCGGCAAGAAGTCGTCCCGCCTGGTTCGCGCGGCGGCGGTCAAGCTGGCGCAGGAACTGTTCAATATGGTGACCCGCCCTCCCCACGCGCTGGTGACCAGGCTACAGGAGGGCACCGAGACACAGGTAATGCGGATACCATCACCTTCTGATGCGAGTGTGTAAGCAATACTATTGCTATTTGTATACAACTTGTTGTCCCGCCCAGCTTCGCCCGGATGAAAAAGTAAAATTCCTAAAAACACGGTCGCAGCGCCACCTATCGGGTCCAATTGTGAATTTAAACCATTCTCGAATACACCTGAAAGCACACAGAAAGTTTAATTAAAATCGGTCCAACTGTTTACGATTCTATGAAGGACATACAGAAAAACATTTTACATGTAAAAGAAGATTATGGTCTGGCTAATAAATATAAATAAAGCTAGCCGGCTCACTAAACATTGTCCTGTTCAAATTGTTTGTCCGAAATTGGTAATCTAATTCAATTTCTATTTGTAGAGTAAATAGGTCTTAAAAAAAGAAACGCATAACCATCCTTCATATCGTGGCAGATCTGGTCATATCTGGGCGCGTAAAAACTATCTAAAATCTCGAATAATAAATTTATATAGATTCAATGTATAATAATGCAATACCCAGGTGTTCAAGACGTACTTCTTGGGTTGGGACGAAGTGATAGCAGTTGACTTCACACGCACGGCTGAGTCCGTCGCTCGCACCGGCGCCGACCTTGCCAGCTGGGCGAAGCAGCAGGAGACTAAGTAATTAACAACCTCTGAATATACTTGTGTGATATAGAGTCATATCATAAGAAGAGAAAGTAGAGCACAGATCCTCTCCAGACGTATACACCTATTGCGATGTATCGATATCAGTCTCAAATGCTTCCCGCCCCGAGTACTCTGGACGTTCCGATCGATTTATTTGAACTAAGTAGATAGTTGTAACTCTGTCTCCTTCCCGAGTTTTCGAAGTTCCTTTTTTCTTCAACGTGCCTTTCTTCATGATTACAATCACATCCTCACACCAGTTGATTTGCGAAACTCTTTGTGAAAAATAGTTACGTCGCACATGTATCGACTTTAGCGAACGATAAGTAAATCTAGTTTGCGTGTTGTAGGTCTGATCTGTCAGCGCTGTTCATGCCGCGACAGCCGGCTATGGGCGTGGCGGAGGCGCGTACTCTGGCGGACGAGTGGAATGAGGACCTGGAGGCCATGGAGGCCTTCGTCCTCGAGGGCCGCCACTTCGTGCGTCTCCCCGACCACGAACTGGGTGTATTCCATACCTGTGACTGCTACGTGTTCCTCTGCCGCTACCTGCTACCTGCAGAGGTACCTAGTGACTCCTTACTCTATCTATTCTACATATCTATAATAGGTATACCTATTATTTTCTAGCTGGGAAGATTTCTGACCGTCACAAGGGGAGACGGGGGTAATGTAAAATTTCTACTTACAAAAACCCTAGGTAGGACGAATGGTGAATTCTTGCTTCGAAATTTTCTTATGTGAACATAATAGGTACATCGTGTTATTAAAAACAACATGAAAAGGATCATAATTTTGTCGTTCGTCGTCGCAGGGCTCCGATGACGAAGGTCCCGCAGCGGAGGCGGAGGAAGGCTCCGGCGAGGCGGCCTCGTGGGTGGTGTACTTCTGGCAGGGCAGGCGGGCGCCCAACATGGGGTGGCTCACCTTCACCTTCGGCCTGGAGCGCAAGTTCAAGCAGCTGTGCCGCCGCCTGGACGTGGTGCGCACGCACCAACAGCAGGAGAGCCTCAAGTTCATGTCGCACTTCCATCGCCGGTTCATCATCAAGGACGGCAAGCGGAACCAGAAACCGGTCAGTAATGTACACCTACATAATTATGTTATCCTACAACTTCCTCGTTGTTGTATTTCGTTATGTTCCTGCTTTTATTCTTTCATTATTTTTAACCTACTTGAACGAAAGAAATAGTTCTTATTATACCACTAAAGAGGCAAAGAAGTATGCGGCTCGTCTGATAAAGCTGTAGCTTCGAAGAACTGTCTAGGGAAGTTTGCAGCTTTAAGGGTATCATCAGTCATGCTTTGAAGACCCTATAAAAAATTTTCGTTCTTGAGAAATGAAGTGGTCCATACTAGAATATGAAGTCCATTATTCTTCAACTCGTGGCCCGTCGTGACTCCTTATAACTTAGCTTATGCATTCAATGCCCAGACTTCAGTATAAGAAGTGGGGGGGGGGGGCGGTAAGAGATATAATCGCTGTTGATTATATATCAAGTGATTATGGTACTGCTACGCGATGCGTACAGAAAGACAAGTGTTGGAGAGATACGACGTTGGCGGAAGAGATCAGCCTACCAATCTGCCGGCTTTCTGTCTACAAGGTGTGAAGACCACACAAATAATGAAATTCATATATGTTGGCAGGAGGGCGGTCGCCAGCCGGTAGAGCTGTACGAACTTCGGAGCAACGGCTCCGCGCTTTGCACGCGCCTCATACAAGTCAAAGCGGACGCCACGCAACTGAACAGCGCTTTCTGGTACTTAATGACAATTTGCGTGTACATACTGTAACCGTACGTGTGAAATACCAGTGAAATCAAGATTCGACTCCGTTGTATACTGTATCACTACAGCGTGTTTCGAAACAAATGAACGAAAGAAGAATAATATAGTCCTGAGAGGGCGATAGGCTTGCTCGATATCCTACACGGGATCCCTGGGTAATGGTTGCCAATCAATATAATGCTCCATTCAAATATAGACTTACCCGTTGTTCCTGTTTTTTTCTCTTCTAAAGTTCGTTGTTTATGCTGCCAACACCTGTACATTGTCTATACTTGCTAATCTTGGCTTTCACTTTTGTATTACAAAGAAAAACTGTGGTAACCTATGACAAGTCACGATGTCTTTACCTCACCTTCGCCCTCCACTGAATGTATGTTTCCCCATAGCTACATCCTCAACGTGCCGCTGGAAGGCTCAGGAGATGAGTCATCGGCCATAGTGTATGCTTGGGTCGGCAGCGGAAGCGACGCCGATTCAGCGCGGCTCATCGAGCAGATAGCAGAAGAGAAGTTCAATAACCCTTGGGTCAGCCTGCAGGTAACCACGCATTATGTACACGATAGGCACCAGGAGCAATGAGGGTCGAATGTAGATGTATCTATATATAGTCGCATGGATGTGGTTCAAAAGATAGAGTTATATACAAGAGGTTTAAATGTATAGTTTAATTATTGTACTACCCAAGGGAACTGAGCCGCGATCATATATAATATGGATTTAACGCACAGGAAAAAGCGTGGCACACCTAGTTAAGTATAGAAGTAAATATATATTTTTTTTAGTTCATAGTTTTCCTCACATGGTGGTCAGAGTCCTTTTGTAACAGGGTTTTAGTTCTTGACCATATTCTTTTAAATTTTGGACTTTTACTTCGAATAACCCATTTCCAGTTGTGCAGTATTTTTCTCTTCTTTCTTTTGCATATATCTTTCTATATTCTTATTTAGGATAAATGAATTAATGATGCAGGTACTAACAGAAGGCAGCGAGCCCGACAATTTCTTCTGGGTGGGGCTGGGAGGTCGCAAACCTTACGATACAGGCGCAGACTACCTCAATTACACCAGGCTCTTCCGATGCTCCAACGAAAAAGGCTACTTTATTGTCTCCGAGAAGTGCACTGATTTCTGCCAGGTTCGTATAATTTTATTTATTCATTAAGAAAAGAAGAAGAAAAAGGGAGTCCCTCGTCTACAGACGCTTATCTGAAACTTAGCAGGGTCTTACTATATTGCTGTAACATAGTTTATATGTATGCTTATATATGCTTGTTGCGATTTCCTATTAATTGAGGATATCTTTACCTATTCCATTTCCATTAATTTTGTATTTCTTGTTGAAAATCCAAGTAAATATATTATCAGTAAATAACAACTGGCCTATAGTCTAACAACTGAAGATATCATTAATAGTTGTTATGCAGACTATGCGCCTATTTTGCATGATTCCGCCTAAGGGTTAAATATTAACAAGTGTATTCACGCTGCCCCGGCGTGTACCTATACACCTCTGCCTACCCCTTTGGGAAACCTTATGGGAAGGCGTGAGGATATATTTATAAAATCATAATTAAGATGGGTTTTTTTTTATTGTACGTGTTTTTCTGGCTCCTTTTTGTTAACATATTAAAAAGAAAAAGTTTATTTTAAATTGCGGAATATTGCATCCAGGATGACTTGGCTGATGACGACATAATGATCTTGGACAATGGAGAGCAAGTGTTCTTATGGCTGGGCGCCAAGTGCTCCGAGGTGGAAATCAAACTTGCATACAAGAGTGCCCAGGTACGTGGACATTCATAGAGAACGCATCCATTTTTGCAGGCTTAGCAACTGGCTGCAAGCTTGTGATTGAGACAATCTTTATTATATAAACATACCCTCTTTTCCATTAGAATATGTTAAAAATAGACAACCTTGCCATGAGTAATGCAACTGCAACATACTATTCCTTTAAAGAACTCCAGTACTGTGAAGACAGTTAAAATAGTGAGCCTACTCTCTGTTTATGCTACTAGCTCACTAAACCTCAACCTCAAAACCAAAGACTACTATTTGTCTAATATTGGATTTAAAGTATATGTCTATGTAATCCACTATTCGCATATGCGATAACACGACAATGTCTTCATTGAAAGAAAATAATATTTGCCATTCTAAACCATACAGACAAATTCAATCAACACAAAAAAATACTTTTATTCAAGGGAACAAATATTCAATGTGAAAACACAATTACAGAAATCTTTCTATAACCTATTTGTGCCACATAATTAACATCAAATATCAACAGGTATACATTCAACACATGAAGGGCATGCAACCAGACAAGCCCCGGAAGTTGTTCCTCACGCTGAAGAACAAGGAGTCTCGTAGGTTCACCAAGTGCTTCCACGGCTGGGGCGAGCACAAGAGGCCTCCTGAGTAATGCACAGATCTCTATAAGCAAAATAGGCTTGTTAGCTGAGTAGATATCCATCGACATATATTATTTAGTGTAAATTATCATTATACTCGACCAAAATGTATACCTAGGTATCCTAATTCGATAGATAAAGGTAGGTGCATACAGGATGACAATCATGGAATAAATATATTTTATCTGAAGTCAGGAGTAAAATACACAGATAAAATTAAGGGAAGTATGAAAAGTGGATATAATAATCAGACCATAAATGCATGGTGCCATTAAGGAATTAACAAGTCTAGTACTTATTCAAAGTATAATTTGTCACTGTAGGCCATCCTATATGCACTTACTTTCTTCATAAACTATATTTCCATTTTGTAAATGAAAATATATCCTCACCCTCTCCCACAAGGTTCCCCGAAGGGGTAGGCAGAGGTTCATAAGTAGCACCCACACACCCACTCTCCACCAGAGAAAAAAAATATTTTAATGAAAATATAATTTTAGTATTTGGCCTTAAAACAAATTTTAGGGTGGCTGACATTAAATTCACATTTTTATATATATATATATTTGGTTAGCTTAGGCCCCTAGCCCTTCCACAGTATTATTGTAAGACAAAACAAGGTTGTTATTATACAACATCCATAGAATTTTATATCTTTCATAATAAATTCTTCTAATGAATTGCTTATATATTTGTAAATAAGAATTCTAATTATCAATAATTATGGATATGACTATATGTTCTATACTTTCACACCTTGCAGATGTTCAAATTGGTAAACAGATATTATGTTCATCGCTCTTTTTTAATGGAGTTATGCGTGTACATATATGGAGTATCAATGAGACAGTGAGTCCATCGCATTTTTTTTTCTAAGCAATATCCAAGATTTCTTACAATATTTTCCTTTAATAGTTGGAGTTGACATGTAAATAACATAACTTATTGGACTGATAACTTAATGTGAGCTTCCAGGAAACACAAATCAGGGATAGAAACCATTTGATAAAAGTAAGTAAAGACTGAAGCATGCCATTAAAAAATTTATTTGCACATTTAAGAAACAGTGAGATTACAACATTATTGCTACATTTGTGAGAGAGTAACATTTGACTAGATTAGCAGAAATTGCATTTTGTGTTACTCTTAGTACAAAGTACGTCAGACATTTTAGTGCATTTATATATTTATTCCGATTGATGATCATGCTGTAAATAGACCATTGGATGCATAATTTTAATGATTTGTATTTATGTAAATAAGACACTGTTAACATTGAAAATTGAATATTGAATATTGTAACATTGAATATGGAAACATTGAATATTGTAATATTCAGAAGTATTAATGCATTTGTATTCAAAATTGAGTGTTTGCGCACAAACTTGCATTAGGTTTTCTATAATAAATATTAATTAACAATATAGTTCTTCTATGCTTAAAGTATATTCCCACATGATTCGCATACGGCTTATTACAAGTAAATCTTTTAGCAAGGGCATAAGGAAAGAAGATATTTTGGTTTTATTTACAATACTGCTGATATAGTAATATGTACCAATTAATCTCTAGTCGTCATCATCGTCGTCATCCGAAGGCACAAACAACTCATTTTCTTCTAAGAAATTAGCAATACTCTTACTAATTGCAGCCCCAATTAATAATCCAGGTACGACAGCCAACACTATACTTAAAAGGCCAAAAGGCTGCTTCTCAGGTTCAGGAAGAATAGCTCCGGTCGGTGTTGTGGTTGCACTCCTCTTTTGTACAACTTGCTCAGTCTTAGAGAGGTTCTTAGACTGAGCAATTAGTCGAGACAGGCGGAAAATAGCCATTTTCATCAAATATTTTTTTGGTATTCTTATAAAGCTGTGGGCAAACCTACAGCTATTATTAGATTATTTCCAGATTTACGTTTACGACGTTTTTGGATTAGTTATCTATTTTTGACAGCTCACACACCATAGCATAGCATAAAGCACCTGTTTTTATCTTTATAATAAAACTTGTTATTGACATGGACACTAGTCTTTCACGTGTATTATGGTTTTATAATGTGTTGCTTCTTATACGATTATGACCACTTATTTTGAATATTTCTGAATAAGTTAGTTTTAGTGTACACTAGTAAAAGTCTTTATTCCATACTTACATATATTTCATCACGCCGAGTCTTTCACAGGATAGGTTGAGAGTTTCTAAAGTAATTTTATATTATTCTTATTATTTAAAACATTTGTGTAATTATTACTTAATGATAATTTCATTCGCCCTAACTTCTTCATATTGACTTCACACTAACAGTTAATTTATAGCTTTCATTATAATGACTCCGGTAATAAAAAAATATTTAACGCCAAAAAATATCCCTTTGGAACAATAATCTTATCATTCAGAGTTTTAAATAATTATTATTTTAAAATTATGAAATTTAAAATCTTTGAATAAATTGAGTTTGACATTGTTTGAATGAAAGCTGGATAAAGCTAAGGATAAAACTTTGAATTCTTACAGGACTTTAATTTGTCTTTGGAAAGTACAAAAAAAAATGTGGGGAATTGAATTGAAGTGAATAGTGATAAAAATCGAAGTTAAAATGCACTGAAGTTATATTTTGACAACATATATAGCTATGTTAATAGCAAAATGAAAAGGAGCGCTGAATAAATGGTGTGACTTGAGTTGCATAAAACACAGTAAACATGAACGTCACTCTGACTAGCTTAGAAGCTTTGATATGTAAGTATCTTTTATTTATTTGTTTGCTCCAATGTATTTATTATGACTGATAGTCTTGTATTTTCTTAGTAAAAGCTACTCATGAATCGCTCGCATGCCCCGATGCAGCGGCTATGGAAGCGTTCTGCGTGGTGATGCGCGATGCCAGCGATGGCCCGCAGCTGGCGGCGCAGGCCTTGGCCGCACGGATGCATGCCCCACGGTCTCGCGAGGCGCTGCTAGCCCTCTGTATGCTGGATCGCTGCATGCGCCGCTGCGACACCACCTTCCACGCTGAAATCGGCAAATTCCGCTTCCTTAATGAAATGATCAAACTTGTATCTCCAAAGTATTATGCAGACCGAACTGCTCCAGAAGTTCGCACCAGGGTAAGCATTGTGAAGGCCATAATAAAGTATGGATGTGCAATTCTTTTTGGGACTTGTAGTACACATATAGTAAATCCATATTTATAAGTATTTTTCTCCATACTATAGGTAATACAACTGCTTCATGCATGGTCAATAGAATATCCAAAAGAGTCTAAGTTCAAAGTGGCTTATGACATGTTGAAGAATCAAGGTGTTGTGAAGGAGACCCCGCCACCATTACCTCCAGAGGATACAACACCT
>JACCPG010000553.1:45471-84104 GCA_016069955.1 Drepana arcuata
TCAGACGTATGCAGGTTTCCTCTCAATGTTTTCCTTCACCGTAAAGCTCGTGGTGTGACTAATCACTGTACTTAAGTTCAGAAAACTCATTGGTACAGTCGGGATTCGAACTTGCGACCTTTGCGTCGCAGGCTACTGCTCAAACCACTCGGCCACCACGGCTCACACACTTGTACACTTACAGCTTACACACTGTAATTATTAGGATATATATATTAAGGACCCATGCATAAGTTGTAGTTATGGCAACTTTTATCAACCTAACAAACCATTGATTTGTATTTGAATACTGCACTGTGGACTACTTTAGTCGTAGTAGTAGGGTGTATTTCCATAATGATATCCCCTCCCAATTGTCTATAGAAACAAGAGTGTTGTTACACTTTTGCCCATGTCTTTGCTCTTAATCATGGTGTATGGAAAAGCAGATACTATCAGCTACTAGCACAATTACAATGCTGATAATTTAACTGCATTGTCTTATCAATTTGGTTAAGGGTTGACTTTTGTTTTTTGTCACCAAACCTTTACAAAATGATTAGGAGAGACAAAATTGCATATACTATTGTCTTACAAAGAGATATCTTTAATCTCCACATAATTCTTTGGGATCTGGTATTGGATTATGCCAAATAACAAGGTTTGGCAGAGTCTGTGTAATGAGCAAGAAATTAATTGAGTAGTTTTGAAGTATGTTTTGTGGAATGTATGATATGTATCTATTTTATGATATGTTGGTAACATTTTGAAGTATGAGTAAATTGGGGCTTTAGGGGATAAAAGAGGTCTGTAAATCTGGAGACAACTGGCACTGCTCTCTCTGTTAGCCCAAAGGTACTTGGGGTGATGATGACCCGGCCATGCATTGCTGTGGCTAAGGTTTTTGTTATATAATATTAATATTGCGGCTATAAATTGAGATGTAAGCTATCCTATATATCCTATCTTTCAAGTTGGATCAAACTGCACATGATGTGCAAATTTGATTAAAATTGGTTTAGTAGTTTAGGAGTCCATCGCGGACAAACAATGTGACGCGTAATTTATATATATTAAGATTATGACTGTTATTATATCTTCATGCCTTCCCAGAGGAGCCCCAAGTGGACAGTAGTGAAGACAAAACTATTTCCTAGGACATGGCCTTGTCACTACCTATTAAAATGGTTGAGGTGACTGAGATTTTTTTGCCATTCTGCTCCTAATCTTGCTATGAATGAGTATGTCGTGCATTAGGAGGAGCGCCGCAACTGTGCTGAGGAGGCGCGAGCCAGTGAAGTGTGCTCGGCCTTGGAGCGCGCCGGACTGCTGGCCTCTTTACTAGCTCATGCGGCCCAAGCTTCCCGCGATGAAGCGCAACTCATTCACGAGTTACACGCCAGCTGCGCCCAACTGCGCCCCACGTTGCAAACACTCGCCGCTTCCGATGCAAATACTGAAAATTTAAGTGAGTTGTTAGAATAATAAACATTTTGACTGCATTTGCCGTACCAGGTTATGATTGGGTTCTCGGTGTGATCTCCCTTTCCTTTGAGCGGTTTATTAAAGATAATTGACATTAGTGATTTTTGTATAGTTCAACAAAAGTTTATATTTAGATTTTCCTTATATGTATACCATAACTGGCACCATGTAGTACCCATAAATAATATATTGTATTGTTAAATAAGGATGTATGTTTAAATATTTAATTACTTAATGGGATATCAGTACATATCAGTGAACATAATATATTTTTATGATGAAAGCAATTCTTAACTATATTCCAGGTGACATTCTGCATGCAAGTGATGTACTTGACGATGTATTTGAAAAATACAATGCATTTGTTATTGCGGAACGGGAACGGGAGAAATTAAAGTCTTATCCAGTAGAAACTCCGGTGGTAAACCACGAGAGTTTATTAGATTTTGCTGGTGCTAATACTGGGAAAGGTGACGGAAGCCAAGCCAGCAAAGGAGCTCCTAAAAACAATGCAATAGATGAACTTGGAGATATATTTGCTACTGATACTGGAACCACCAATATTGCTGAACCTTTGAAACCTGTCAGTCTGATGCCTACAGGTAAAAATATTTAGATGTATCTACACACATACATATTATCACACAGAGCCCCTCACAAGGTGGGCAGGAAGTTCTCTCAAGACCTCTTCCACTCCAATCACATTTATCAGAGTCTTCATACATACTCGTCAGCTTCCAGTACACTTAATGTCCATCTTAGAGTGTTTGGTTGATATGATCTAGACAGTTTGTTACTTGTCTGCCTTCGCATTAGAAATCTTTTGTCAGTCGTTCTTCACTCATCGTTGCTTTTTGCCAAACCAACGAATTACGTAAAACATCTTTACAATCACACCAGTTGGTTTGCGAAATGTTGCTTTATTGTGAGTTCGATCTAAAATTATATATTTATACTGAACATTTTCTCTTGCCCTGTAGTTTCATCCACATAAAGTTTGATCTCATTACATATGCTATGTGTTAATCAACCTTATGCCAAATTTCATCCAATTTCTGTATTTTTTTGCATGAAAGAGGATCATAATTTCTCATAATAATTTGCATTTATAATCTTAGTAGGTTATAAGTGATGGTGATACCATTTGTTTGAACATGTTGTCTTATTATCTAATTGCAGAGGATGTGGACCTCTTAGGGGAGAAACCAAATGAGACTGAAGGGTGGAAAGAGCTTAACTCCCTGGGAGAGACCCTGTTGAAGCAATCCCTGCCGGATAGCGCCAGGCGACTGGACGGATTCAATAGGTGAGGCTAAGGATGTACAGTTTATGATTCTAATAAGAAATAAATAATGCAGATGGTTGAATGAACGAGAACATTGTGAGGAAACCTGCATACGTAACTAACTACATAGAGACTACATAAGAAATTTAAAGCAGTGTATACTCGAGCATAAGAGACGTCGAAGCCTCCGTTAGCATCGTATTACTTTATATGAGAAGGTATAAAGGTAAGCCATTGTTATTGTTTTCAGTAAGCATTTAAAGAAAATACCAATGAACGCGTTAGAAAAACCATCGCCAAAGCACGACCCGTCGCCACTAAGCAGGTGCGCCATCCTCGACCTGGACTTCTTCACCCAGAAGGAGCAAGAGAAGCTGACCCCGGCCGCGGCCACCCAAGGCGTCACACCCAACGATGACGTCATGGTCGACATCAGTGACGTCACACAACCCCCAACCAATCTCATCGAGAGTCCCGTCGACAACATATTGGATCTAGGATTAGATAACGCCAAATGTGAAGACGCTCCAGTAGCGAATAGTGAGATGAGATTAATAGAGACTGATAAGAAGGAGGGTTTGGATGGTAAGTTTGAAGTGAAGTCCTTGTCGGATATTAATATGACGTTGCAAAGCGTACAGCCGAGTAAGGTGCCGCCGCTGACGGTGTTCGAAGACGAGGAGGGCGTGACGGTGGTACTCCATTTGTGTCGCGATCGGCCGCGCCCCGACGTGTACGTCCTCGTAGTGTCTACCACCAGTCGCTGCCCCGCGCCCATACATGACTTCAAGTTCCAGCCGGTTGTGCCCAAGGTAAATTCGACATTGCTGCTTTTTTAATTATTATTAAAGCTAGAATAGCAATAATTGGTTATTGCTATTCTAGCTTTAAATGCCAGTCGGTTGTATCCAAGGTATACAATGTAAATAGTTAATCGTCTTCTTCTGGTTTCTGGTTTTATTCTTAAATCTATGATAGCAATTTTTTATCCCTTAACTCAACAGGGTAACAATAATTTATAATGTTGATAAAAATTTTGATTCCCTGGTTTCTTTTTTCCTAATGGATCATTTCATGTCAAACATTATATTTTCTTGATAATGATAGGTGTGTTCAGCAGAACAACCTTGTGAAGGAAACTAATAAATTACTTTACAACCTAAAAAATACCTTAAAATTTAAATAATCAAAGAAAATCCAAATATATGATAACAATAAATTTGTGTTACTAACTTCTGATCCATTGTTGATTGAAATAAATATATAACACATTTATTTATGATTTATAAAATAGTGCTGTATTAATGGCAGCCAACATGACACACGATGAGTATGTTTGCAATATGTGAAGGGCTGCAAGGCGCGGTTGCTGCCTGCATCGGGCACGTCGCTGCCTGCCTACCAGCCCTTCCTGCCGCCGCCCGCGCTCACGCAGCTGCTGCTCCTGGCGCGGCCGCCGCGGACACCTGTAGGGCTGCGCTTCGTGCTCTCCTACAGCTGCCGCGAAGACTGCACCACCGACATGGGTGAGGTCAAGCTCCTGCCTCTCGACGACATATAAACCTCGACTCTCCACGTACAACCCCCAAGGACACGTGAAGGCATTGATACTTATATAGCAAGCTTATGTCTAAGGTATACGCGTGTACCAATTCTTTTTCTAGTCTAACAAATATTTTGGAATTGATTTCTTTGATTGTCTTGGAGATATGTTTTCTAAAAGCTGTATGGTGCGAAATATTTGATTTTCAGAGAATATACCTTAGGTATACAGCAAATTGGGAAGAAATTTAAACATTTAGTGATTGAGGAATACTCTGTCATGCGGTAAAAAAAGTCACGCCCTACAATTTGCGATATCCTACTGTATAGAGGTTCCTCTCCCAATTGAGATAAACATTCCTTCAGAGTAATATGACATTCCATGGTTGTAATCTTTCTGTATGCACACATGTATTTATTTAAGTTAGAAATTATATATTGATTTTTATTATTATTATTAACTAAATGGCTTGATTAAGTTGTGTAATATTAAATGTTAATATTTTATTGATAGACTTAAAAAGTTTAAATTTGGATCTCATCTCAACAAATGTTCTATTAAATCAGCGCTGATGTGTCTATAGTATTTGTATCTATAATTGTTTAAAAGAGTAACATGCATCTGAAGGTACACGCCTTCCCACAAGGGCCCCCAAAGGGTAGGCAGAAGTGTGCAGGTATTACCAATATATATAATGGTTTATTTTTTAAAAGATCTGATTACAATGTATAATAGCGATCAGTATTGGACATTTACTTAACTAATGTAATAGGTTATTGAAGGTGACATGTCTGCATTTAAAATGTACAATGTTGTAGGTAGGTTTATTATTATCCAAATGTAATTATTTAATTTTGATTTTATAATTGTATCAGTTGCTGTCGAATAGTGGGCTGTTTTTGTAATAAATATTGATCAAATATATTATATTGGGATATTGATGCCATTTTCTGTGTCTCGCGGTTTCACCTGTGCAAAACTCATAAATATGCCTAAATTGTATGTATACAAAAATATGAAAAATTTACGAAAAGGAGTCAACAATTGTTCATAAGCATAAATTTACTTACTAAGAGTAAGTATTCCTTGTATAAAAGAGTGCAGTACAAGTAATTGCTCACCATACTATTGCATATTAACGTCGTTCAGTTCTTTTTCTGCAAGCTGCACAGCGATTTCATCCTGTATAAGTTCGGCAACGCGCGAGTTATACTTCATGTAGCCTATTGGCTATGGTAACCGCTTACCAACAGGTGGGAAGTGGCTTATTTTCGACATTTGTATTGTAAAAAAACAGTCCAACAGGTGTGAATAAAATTGACACAGAAAAGTTAGTACATATCTTTTGTATTTCATATAAAAAATATTAAATGGAAACATTATTTACATAGTATATTAACATTTACACAGTAAATGCAGTGACATGTTACGCAAAGGTACGAAAATATTTACAAATATTTCGAAAACTTCACGTCCAGAGATACATAAGCAAGTTTAAAGTGATTACTTAATAATAGCTTTCATTATATTATATCGTAGGTAGGAACATTATTTACACTTTGTACAAAAAAAAAATCATTTGCCGCAAACGAGAACTAATTGGTACTCGTGAGTCAAAGATCAAATATTAGCAATATTTCCATAAACCACGTCTCATTACACGTCAATAAATATTTAGCTAGGAATCAAAGACATAATAATATTATCGATATAGACTCGCAATCTGTCACTCACTTGAAATATATTGCAGGCGAAGTGGGTACAAATCATCTCTGCCTACCCTTCTGGAAAGGCTTGGAATATGTATAAACATTCACACTGCTTGGTCCCTAAAAGCTAGTGCAGTGATCGCCTTTTGGTGTCCGCAGTACTCTCGCTCTAGGGTGCCCTTCTCCACGTCCCAAAGCCGCGCATAACTGTCTGAGGAACCTGACATAAGAACACAAGTTAAACAACGATGTATTATTACATACAGCTGTCCCGAGAAACAGCGAAGGACACTCCATCTGTCACAATAATATTGTAAGGTGTAATGGACCTATGCTTTCGCTTCCGGGGACCATGTAAACACATATCCTGCTAGTATTAAAAGCATTTAGGTTTGTGAAGATGTTATTTACTCTATCACGCCAGATTGGTTGAACCGAAATGGATGAAATTTGGCACATAGATAGATTATTAGCTGGAATTGACATGGGAAACATATTGCCATATTCAAATTAAAATAGCTTCGAATATTGAAATTAGTACACACTGCAAGGAATAGCAGTTGCTTTACAAGTTTTAGTATTAGTGATATAGTAAAGTACCAGTGAAGAGATAGCGCGAGTCGACACTGAAGGCAGCGTCCCACACCCAGCGCTGGGTGTCGTGTCGCAGTTCGCGCAGCAGTGTCCAGTCGCTTGTGCGCCACACCTTGGCCGAGCAGTCTCCCGATGTCGTAACCAACATGCTGGCAACAAGATCGTATGAAAATTAGCATACCCAACTAATGCGAAATACAGATACCCCTACAATTTATTTAGCCAATGAGCAGGTTTATCAAATTGATGCTACCAAATTTTATATATATACATATAAAACCAAGTACATATATTAAGATTTAAGTACCTGGAATCCAAGCTGAACTTGCATCGAAGCGCGTACTTGGTGTGAGCTTGGATATGTTTGCGTGGTATGGGTCGTGGTGATTCTCCGGCCAGGGCCCACACGTAGCAATTGCCTTTGTTGTTAACAGCAGCCATGAGACGTCCCTCAGGATCGATGGCTATGTCTTGGATGGACGCCTCGGCTTCAGGGATCTAAATAATAAATATATATACAATATTAGCTTCATACCCCGTTAGAGACTCGACGTGATGATATGTATGTATTAGCTTAGTTATTTGAGGCCAAGCAGTGCAACATTTTGTAGGTGCCAATGTGACAGATGGCCAGACCAATGCAGTTTGTCAAACATGTCTATATATAAGACTCTCAATGTCTTCCTTCACATTATATATATATATTAATTGATTGAACAATACATGATGTGATGATATGATTGAATAATATTTTAATATGGTAACATCCAGAGTACACAAAACTAGTGAGCACATATGTAGAAACTGATGAATGTGGGTTATGCAAAGAGGTCTGTTAGTTTAGAGAGAACTGGGGTTCTACTGTCTGTCTATCTGAGGGATTCAGTGTGAGTATATGTTTGATTGGATACATGGGGTATGCATGATAACTGACAGTAATTTGTGACAGCGTGAGTACTTACTAATTGCTCGTTCTGATCAGTTCTGAGGTCCCACATATGAATGATGCCACTCTGGTCACCCACCATTATCTGAGATTGGTCTGGGTGCAGCATCACAGCATTAACAGGGGCCGGCACTTGGAATATCTTCTGGCAACGGGACTGTGGGGTGGCCCTAATATGGACCAAACAATTACTATTAGAACCTGCCAGCTAGTTGTGAATCTTTAGTTTTCTTGTAAATATAAATAAATGTGAACAAATTATTTTCACTGAAAAATTTCAGTAAATTTTAATCATTAGTTTCCTGATGGGCAGAGGTACACAATACAATGATTGGGCAAATCTGACCCTTGTGCTTTTTACAGGTTCCTTTTATCTCTGCTGTATGCTTTATTGGTACAGCCTGGGAGTTGGATCTTGTGTGTCTTGTGATCTTGTACATATATCATGCCAAGTCCTAGTTCTCTGCAAACTTACTTAAAAACATACTCAAGTTTCTTATACAGCTGCTGCTTCCTTATCCTTGTACTTGAAAATACTTATAGCAATAGTTGATCTTTCCATGTATGTATATAAATACCTTGGATCCCATATTCTGGCTGAGCAATCCTCACCTCCAGAGTACATCCATTGTCCATTTTTCTAAAATCATAAAGATTATAATTTTACATAGTACTGAGTACTGAGATAAATGAGTATAAATGTCTGAAGATATCAATAAAGTAAGTAATACACCTTATAAGAAGATAAATATTGGTACTGGGCTGGCTCGGTACTTTATAGCCTAATAGCAAATAAAGTTAAATATATTTCTTCAGATAAGTGACAAAAAATCCGTGCTGCACTTACTTGGAAACCTACTCTGGATACATTTTTTGTGATACCTTCAAAATTGATAAGGGGATCTGGGTTAGCACTGGCAAGGTCATACAGACGGATATGCTGGAACCCGCAGGCTGCTACCATCTGTCCATTTGGGGATATTTCCAAACCATTTACTTGCTGCAAAGAAGACATACGGATTTACGGATACGGATAGAGAGACAGATTTTAACATTGATTTTACACTAAGAATAATACGTATCAAAAATATATACTCGATTCATCGTACCGAATCTGGATGCTGCATAGTACGAAGACAGACCCCACTATGTGCTTGCCATAATTTTATTGTGTGATCGTAGCCTCCGGTCACCAGGGCCACATGTGAACCTCCAGTCGTGCCGTCACCGGCCATATCGAAGCAAAACAATACAGTTTTAGAACTTATATGTATCAATGAAACATTAACCTCTCGCGTACAATTTTATTGTTTGAATAAAAATAATATTAAGAGACATCATTGTTAAGTAGGTGATTTACAATATGAAAAATACAAACTCAAACTTAAAACTGCAAGAAATTTAACTAATTGCTAGTATTTTGTTTGTTTACAAAGCATAGATTTAAGGTTACGCTTACGACAATTTACAACACATACATACATAATAGCGGACGGTAAGTTGGTACAAAGAATACTTATTTTAAATGTTTTTTGGTCGAATATATCAATGACATGGATACTAGTCTTTCCTCACAGACATTTTGAAATTGTTTATTTTATGTAATGTCGATTAATTAATGCTAAACATCAATCAGTTGTAAACATCAATAATTATCTTTGCGGGTTGATGTTGTCGTCTAGAAGGCGTAACATATATCTAATCTTCACGACTTCTCACAAGGGTCCCCAAGTACTTAGGCAAAGGAATAATATCACACACCCACTCTCTGCCGGAGGAAAGTAATGAATAAACATTAAAAAAATATGAAAATTAACACTGCTATAAAAACCTTTAGGTCCTTGAATATCAATGTAATTATTGGTGGGTTTGTTATGTTATTCATCCTAATAATATAAATGTGAATGTTTGTGAAGTTATTGCTCAATCACGCCATAACAGCAGCAGAATGGAATGGAATTAAATTTGGCACAGAGATTGATTTTTAGATGGATTAAGCTTTACACCGGTGAAACCGCGAATATCGGTCCGTTAACAATATTTATAAAAACGTTTTTAAACCTCACGACTTACAGATAAAATATCTGCGATAAATTCTTATTCCACGGCAACGTGCCAAGACAACTAGCAGCATTGCCACGCTGCTTAGGTACTGTATGATTCTGATCGAGATAAGTTCCGGATCGCTTGTTACATGAGACCTCGTTTATTTATATTATTTATCTATTAACTTACATCTATAATTACAGAATTCATACACTAATGTGAGTGACGCAAAAATATTTTTTTATTAGACGACGCTCTAACTAAATCAAACGCAGCGATTTTCTTTACAATTTTTTTTGGAATTTTGCATGACATTTACACATCATTTACAGGATAAACTTATGCAGGGAAACAATAGTTTTTATTTTGTAACGATTTGCGCTAGACCTGTGGGCCTGTTAAAAAAACAGAATATTAACAGTATATAAAACTTAAGATTATTTAATTAGATTTAATTAAAATTTTTGCAGTAGTCTATTTTGACCTTCCATATTACTATCTATACTCTATGGTATGTCATTGCCACAGAACCACGCTCCTACACGCCCTGCGGTTGCTTGTTATATTATATTATATTGAAATGCAATGCAAGTATGCATCTACATCGACAGAATATCTATTTATTCAATAAATTTGACAGCCTGTCCTCACCCCATTTTACTTTTTAGCAATCAAGCCAATAATCCAAGAGTGGTCATGTCATGCACATTCTAAATGTCACGTGTTTCTACAAAATGGTTTCAGTTTATCGGTCGGAACATGGAAATGTTTGGTAGTAGTAAATGACATTGTAATAATCGATATCAATAATGCTACAAAGTTAAGATGGCGGAGGTAATCGCCGTGATACTTTTGGACAATTTCCTATCGGCTACTAAGCACGTAGGTGTGAATGAAACTATGAGAATTCGTTTCGTAGGTGATGGACGTCGTTAAGGGAAATGATAAAATACTGTTATATGAAATTACTTTATTGAACATGTAAAATCCGTATTGACATGAGGAATGCTAATTCTCATTTACAAAATAACACAAATGTAAAATTTGAGAGACAAATCACATCGAAAACCTACCTATTAACTAACTAAAAATACAACATACACATCAATTTCCTAAATTATTTAATAAATTGGCCGGCATGGGTGTGACCCATGCCGTCTGTTTCCTAGCTTAACGTTTGGTACCATTATCAGCATTGAAATTTACAATGAGAAGAGGTAGGTTTAATTATCAATAAGCCATCGCATACTTTAATGAAATAGTCTCTAATTTTACATATTGGTATAGTTTGACCAAAACTGTTATGTCCAAAGTTAATGCACAAAATACTTAACTCAGTAAATAAAATTACGGCATTTTAAATTCAAAGCACAGCTTTAAAAACATGTTCAGCAAATCAGGTAAAGTATGGCAGACATAAAGTTTTGATGAAACCAGTGAGGTACATCTTAAAACGTGAGCATCCAGCAGTCACAGCGAACTTAACGAGGGAGGGCTAACTGTACAATTCCCCAGTGTATACATGCTAACACTTAAACATTATTTTTTTTAGAGGCTAAGAAACCTAGACCCTAGCCAGTGGCGGAACTTTCCAAACTCTGCACTCCTCTTCCATACACCTATCATTTCATTACCATTCATTAATACTACATTTTATATGGTAAGGTAAAACACACTGCAAAAACAATTAACAATTTCATGTGTAGATAAAATTCATATTAAACTGAATCAGAATTAGGTTAAATCTATAGCAAAATGAGAAAATCTATACAGACTTTGGAAAGTCAGTCCGTTTTTACTTTGTAATAAATTAAGTCCAAGTAAATTATTCAATGTGTACGTGAATGTAGATTGAGAGATCATTCGCTTTCTTCTTCCTCCTCCTCCTCACCTTCGTCCTCAGACTCTTCCTTCTTTTTCTTGGACTTCTGTGAAAAATATACAAATGCTCACATTAGACAAAGAAATGTGTTAAAAGGGGAATAATTTAACAAATCTAGATCACTTACAGCTGGTGCAGCTTTCTTGCCCTTCTTTCCTCGCTTCTGTGCCTTCTTAGCAGGAGGCTGGGCGCCGCCCCCTCCGCCATTGGCATTGTAGGACTCCAAGTCCTTAGCATATTGCTCCTTGGCTTCTGCTGCCTTCTCCTCCCATTCCTTTATGAAAAGATAATAAGTTAGATGATTATACAGACAGAAGCCATCGAGCTAGTCTGAAACATGTACCTATGTACAGGGACATTAATTAACTTACACTCTTGTCCTTCATCGCCTTCCATAACTCGCCACCCTTTTTCGCAATTTCAGTGACTTTCAGCCCAGGATTCTCGGACTTGATCGATTCTCTTGCACTATTCAGCCACAGCATGTAAGCAGACATAGGTCTCTTAGGCTTGTCCGTCATCTTAACTTTTTTCCTAAGAACAAAAAGCAGAAAATACAATTAAAATATATTAAACATATAGGCAACAGGTTATATGTGCCATGCTTTACTAGATTAAATCGCTAGTTAGGCTCCACACGGCATACATGGCACAGTAGGGTAGCGTTTTGGCGGGAACACGCTTTTAGCCTATATTAGCATTCCTAGGTCCCTCACAAATTAATTTTATTATAAATCCGGTAATAATAAGACTTCCAAATAGTATTTAAAAGCAAAAATTAACAAAAGTAGCTATCGCCCCATATAACGAGTTCACTGTCCTAGGCTTGGGTCGAACGAGCCATTTTGTTTTCACGTATTGTGTTGAAAATACGCAATATCTCTAAAAGCCGTAATTACCAAATAATCCGTTGACTATTGTTCTAAAACTTGTGGAAGAACTGTTTCTGTCCTTCAATGGAAAAGATCTGAGAAATTAAATATTGAAATAATGCGCCGTTCCCCGTACCCACGCTTACTAAGGAAAGTACGACGAAGCCCATAGCCATGTTTGAATGCGAATTCCAACGTGGAATGAAAACTAATTGTACGCCCGAAACGCCAGATATAACGATTAACTTAATCAAAACACCCTGCTTAGTAAAGAAAAATCATTAGACTTACCTGATGGCAAAAATTTTGAAATTATTTTTGAACTGGTGCACAACCAAACTGTAGACGTAGAGAACCAGAAGAAAATGTATGGAGCTCGAAGCAAATGTTCCCAGAGCAAGCTAGCTTGGGGTCGGCTCGCGTCGGTGCGGTAGCGCCATCTACATCGATCGTGATTGGTCGACAGATTCAGGGCCGCCAACACTATGAACGCTATAGAGCATCTTGTACTACGTATATCCGTGACGTATCGATCGATTGCTTCAGTTGAATTTGAACTCTACCGCATGCAGATACGGTCTTTATTGAATATATGATATCAACTCCATACATTTGCTTCCAAAAATTAATTCGAGATTTTTGCAAGGAATACGGTGTTAAAACTATGTTTTTTTCATATTTTGAGGTCAATAGCGTATAGAATAATATTTTTGGACATTTGTTTTCATACAATTGTAAAAGAAGTATATCAAAAAGTGACCTAGTCTACTCGATACAAGACTCCTACCAAAATCAACTCGCGCCTTATTTCAAATGCCGCCAACTTTTGTAATTTCTAAAAAGTAAAATGCGCGGCAAACGTTTAGCGGGAAAGGGACGCCAATAAAACATAGAACTTGAATGGCAGACCACGTTTGTTTACGATTTGATATTCGTGAATCTGAAAAATGGTTTTTATTCCTAAGGCTACAAGGGTGTTATATTGTAGTACTTAAGAGTATAGAGATAAAATCTATAATTTCGTAGGCATTCTCAACACAAATCATAGTATTAAAATAGTAATCAAAATATCGTAAACAGGGGAAAACCAGTCAAACTGTAGTTTCCTAAATATATTTTTGTTCCAGGTTACAACATTGATAGTTACCGACTTGAATTAACGATAAAGCAAAGAAAGACGCTTTGAAATTAGATGCTTGGTCGGTACCTAGCCTAGTAGTACTCGTACCTTATAGTTTAATGGAATCTACGCACTGAGGAGGAAACTAACTCAGCAACAGATACATGATTGAATGAAGTATGTTTACCTACCCTTACCTACCTGAATAGTATAAAGGCGTTAAAGTACTTACAATGAATTAAGGTTATCTGGATACACAGGACACCCCTGGTGTTCCACCGTCCATTCGTCCACTTACCAGCAGACAGCCTCTAAATATAATATTTAACGTATAAAATATACCATATACTATTCTATGATTTCATTAACTGAAAGAAAAAATTCTAAAGAGACTATCAAATAGAAGGTGGTAGGTACCTATTTGCTATAAATTTTAATAACATAGTATAGTACCTTAAATCATATTATAAAAAGGTAAGGTAAGATAAGGTACGTTACTTAAATTACATTACTATTACAATATAAAATGGCACGAAAAATTTCATAAGTCGCTGAGTTATTCTCATATTACTACCTAAGTAACCTACTTCGTCTGACATTAGACATGTACGCCACGTGTTTGTTTGTTCAAAACTAGACAACAAACACTTTAGTGCTACTGACTAAAGTGTTTTTGATTATGTCTTAGAAATTGCATAGATAATTATACTTTGAACTAGGGACATCTTTTAATAGGTTGATTGCTACCTAATACTATTAGGGGCCGAATTCTTAATATCTTGCATCTGTCTTTCAAACCTACTTTTACTCGGGCTTTTACACCAGTCTATTTGCCGAATGTTTTTTTTGTTGGTGCGTACTAACATTGGCAAGTAACTTTCCAATTCTAACGGTACATTATTTACGTAATGAAAATAACGGTGAGGCTCGTTGAGGTAAAGATTAAAAATTATATTGTACAAAACTGTACAAAAGCTAAATTAATTCTAGGTAGTATATAATATGGTAATGCCCTTATAGAGCCTATGTTACACTTACAACATGGAATTAGTCTTACAACACAGTGCCTTATTAACACTAATAATAACTTACTTATTATTGGTACGGGTATTATTTAAGAACCGCCTTTTGAAATTTCATCTAAGTCCTTACGGTACCACAATATACGCAACCTTTAAAGCTTTGAATTTCTTCTGACACGCATGTAGGTTTGCGATGCGATGCATCATTATCGTATGAATGAGCTTACATAGTAGGGTAACTCATATCGGTAAAGAATAGTTCTTTTCTTTTTTCTTCTACTTAACCTTTTATCACTTTAGTATCAAAATTATCCTAAAAACTACATACAACATACATAAATATCGTTATTTAATTACCTATCGCGGCAGACTCTGTGAGAGCGTCATTCTATTCTAGGCTTACTTCGCTTCATCCACACCCAACAATCACCATGCGTAGACGTTGGCCGGTTCTGAATACTCTCCAATATTAAGCTTCCTATATTAGGATGTATCAATAATTAGGGGAAAGATGGATTACGTACTTCGCCGCTATTTTCCTAAATCTGGAGTAGAGGTGGTACGGATTCCCCTACGAGAATTGAAAAAATGATGACTGAAACAATGACTGAAAACATTTTTATACATCTACTTTCTACAAAAGCTCAGTGCATACAATATTTACCTGAGTAGTAATAATAAATGCTTTAGGGAAATTGATTATGTAAATACCAATAATAAAAAATAATTAGATCGAATCCGCAATGAAGAGATTCGCAAATCAACTGGCGTGAATGAGGGCGTGATTGTAAAGATGAAGAAAGGCATGTTACGTTGGTTTGGACACAGAAAGGATGAGTGAAGAAAGATTGACGAATCAGATATACAAAGCAAAAGTGTGTGCAAGATGCGATCTCTTCGAAAAATGTGCGGCGTAACGATATTAGATCGAATCCGCAATGAAGAGATTCGCAAATCAACTGGCGTGAATGAGGGCGTGATTGTAAAGATGAAGAAAGGCATGTTACGTTGGTTTGGACACATAGAAAGGATGAGTGAAGAAAGATTGACGAAACAGATATACAAAGCAAAAGTGGGTGCAAGAAGAGGCAGAGGAAGGCCACGTTCCAACTACCTGGATCAAATAGATCGGACTCTGAAGGACGGGAACGTTAAGAGTACTCGAAACCGACGAGCATGTATGAAGAGACTGATGAATGTGGACGAAGCGAAAGAGGTATGTAAGTCTAGAGAAACCTGGCGCTCTACTCTCTGCCTACCCCGTTAGGGACTTGGCGTGATGATATGTATGTGGATATGGGTCTATAGGTTCATCACATCCGCGAGTTTTGGAGGGAAGGTGGAGGAATAATATTTCCTAATATAATTTGATACAGTCGCTTAAAAAGTACTTTTAATTACAATTTACAAATAAATTAATATCGATTAATTAGAATTCTTAATTGCCATATAAACGGTAAATTTAGACGCGAGAGTACAGGCGTGGATGTTGTGTTTATATTGTCTGTTTTTTCCTTTACCGTCAACTAAGCGATTGGCTTGCAACGTTTCAGAAAGAAAGTAAGCGATTATTTATTGAACGCGTTATCATTATAACCTAAGTATGTAAGTATATAATGCAACTGCGTAAATAAATTAACTTTGTGTGACCTGTGGACACTTGATAATAAGAATAAGTCGTTATGTCTGATAACTCTCGCAGCTATTAACAATATAGATATTATAAAGTGTACTGGTGCATTCGATACGTGCAATTCAGTGGTCTTTACCATAATGTTGTAGGTAAACATAAATGGTGTAACCTATCTACATATCTAACTGGGCGCTGTTATTGTAAATCACTTCTTATTATGCATCTATGTAGAATGAAATAATAACGTTTTAATTTTACCTACAATGGATCTGGCTCATCTGGCCGTAGGAAACATTACCATAGGCCTATAGACAAATTAATGAATACGCCAGTTATTTCTAGAAATTTGATTCTATGTTGCCCTGATTGGTTTATGTGTCTGCAAAATAGTATGTATGTACAAGTATTTTCTTGTACATAGATAGTTCGGTAGGTATGTAATTAAGCATTTAAATTAACTTAAGTGTAGATAATTATTTAATTATCTACACTTAACATAGATAATTAAATAATACTTAATATTCACCAAATAACACAATTTTTTGTGTTGTGTTCCTACGCGGTGAATAAGGTTTCCAGTAATGAGCTCCTTGGGGAGGGGGGAGGATTGTTATATTGTTTGGCAGCAGAGGGATTAGTCCCATTACGCTGCCATTACAGTATAACTCTCCGAGCACAGAGAGGCAACGCGCAAGTGATGCTTCGGCATTGTAAGCGTAAATAGGCTGCGGTAACCGTTTTGCATCGCGTGGGCCGTTTGCCAATCTTGTCGTATATAAAAAAAAACAGATAATTGTTGTTAGTGCGCTTAGGAGCGTATTTTTTGTTGCAAAATAGACGCTAGTCCCTAACCTACCGCAAACCTTGTATTATTGTTCTTACGCAGAATAACACAATGCGCACACGAACCCCTTGGACAAAAAAGGGCGACCGAGCGGGAATCGTTTCGCGCCATTTCATGGGACGCTTCCAACGTTCCCTTTTATAGTAGAGTCGACCGCGCCAAGGGCTGAGAAAGGCATTTGTATGGAGTTTTTTAACATGTAGAGGGGCAAATTGTACTGAAGGGTGCAATATCTCTTTGTATACATTAAAGCGAGTAGAGTAAATTTGTGCTTAATTTAAAGTTGGTACTGGTAACTACAAATTTGTAATAGTTCTTTTGCCGCTATTTCTGGCATTATAGATATTTAATTTTGATGTGTGCTGATAATGTTTACTGGAGGTAAAATGATTTTGGATGCTTGGAGCGTACAAATATAAGTTAGGGAATGTTTTCCGTAAGTATGTTTCCCAGCCGTGAAGCAGCGACGACCCAGGGCGCCTCAGAAAAAAGAACGGTTGTCTTCTAGAAGTAAGTTGTTAATATGTCATGGTGGTGCTAAAAAACCAAATATGTAGCTCTAAAGATACAAAATACAAAATTATTAGGAGTAGGTAATATTCAGCCCAAAACATGTTTTTTTTTCAGAACCTAATCACCACATGCATTGTTGTGCCTTGAGCAACTATCAAATTTTCTAAGGCATTATCAGTAGGTAGTTAGACTTTTACTTACGTCAAGCTCAATTACTAGCTGTGTTTACAGCATGTCAAGTGCGCGTCGTATTGCCAGCATAGCAGATTGACCAACGTTACAATAGGAATACAGTATTACCTATCATACAAGTTTGAATACCTTACCTACTGCTGCGGGTTACATACTTACCCTGTCTGATCGCTAGACCCATAGACTAATATTAATATATGGCTAGACCAGACGCGCAATTGGACGCTAGTCTGGTCTAGTGGTCAGACACTTGGCTGCGAAGTTAGAGGTTTTGGAGGATCGATTCCCGCTGATGGCGAATATTTGTTCGGAGAACAAGCATACCCTCGTACAAACATACATATCATCGTGCCGACTATCTTACGTAGTAGGCAGAGAGAGTAGAGCGCCAATTCTCTCAATTTTTTTTACCTTAGTCTTGGATGTATTTTATAGAACGAGCTTTGCTTAATTTGGAACTAGATCAATTTGGTTTATACCCCTAGGATGACAAGCATGACTCCTGTCTGCTGCGAAGCGCTTGCTTATGGACGCTTGCAATTCCAGGGGCTAGCTTATTTTTGTATTGTCTCTCGTATCGAGTTCCGGGATCTTTTGCTACTTAACCGGGCGTTAGCACTCGCGCCACTTAATATAGTGCAAAGTAGATGAATTTTAGTGTCGATATCAATGTTATTTAGTGTTAGATCGAACCTTAGGTACACGAATTATATTAGTCTCTAGTACTATATGAATGCACAAAGATAATGTTAAGCAAATATATATCCTCACGCCTTCCCACATGGGTCCCCGAAGGGGTAGGCAGAGGTGTATAGGTAATACCCACACACCCACTTTCCGCCAGAGGTATATTAGGTGCCAACGTGACAGATGGCGAGTCCATCGCCGTTACTCCAGCACGACTATACATACGCCTTTGAATTTCTTCTCAGGCGTATGCAGGTTTCATCTCGATGTTTTCCTTTACCGTTCAGCTCGTGGTGTGACTAATCAATAATGTTAAGCATTTTGACTGAAATAATCAAGCAAGGCTGTAATGCTATAGGATTGCAAAATGCACATTGAACCGACAAACGCAACGGACATACCTAAAACATTTCTTATACCTAAAGTGCTTTGATTCAGATTGTAAGCAAATAAATAATATATCTACAAGAAAAGTGTGTTACGATACGTAATAATGACGGTAACTTTTCAGATGCGTCTGCGTCTGTAAATGGGATAGAATATTTACCTATATATTAATAGGGTCGGGAACGCGCGACCCTTATGCAAGACTGTTGCAACTGTCTATAGGCGTGGGAAGCCGCTTCACTCAATGCGAGCTGCATGTTTGCCATCTTAGTATAAGAACTTTTATGCGCTCAAATTCTCAGGGGCGATAATTTTATTATATATTTATGTAGAGCTTCCGTGATGTGAATGAATTGCTCTTGAATTTGTATATCAATGATGTGTGTAATAATAAAATGAACGTGTGAATGTGGACGAAGCGAAAGGTATATGTAAGCCTATAGAGAACTGGCGCTCTATTCACTCTGCCTACCCCGTTGGGGACTCGGCGTGTTGATGTAGGCATTTATTAATAGTTTACCTTCAAAAACTATTTATCTCAAATTTACCATAACATGACAACGGCTTAGAATACTTTTGACGATAGCAAAACATGCTAGTGTTGCTATAGTCAGTAGGTACTCTTAACTGGTGAGCATCAATGAAGAGTTTGATGAATGTGGATGAAGCGAAAGCAGTGTAATTCTAGAGAGAACTGGCGCTCTACTATCTATCTACTCTCTCTGCCTACCGCGTGACGGTTTGGACATGATGATTTCAGGTATGTATCCTACTAATAATATTGTGAATGCCAAGGTTTGGATGTTGGTTACTCTCAGACAAAAACTACTAAACTGAATTGGATAAAATTTGGCATTGATATATCATCACCTAGATTAACTACACATACATACATACATACATATCATTACGCCGAGTCCCTAACGGGGTAGGCAGAGAGTATAGAGCGCCAGTTCTCTCTAGACTTACATACCTCTTTCGCTTCGTCGTCTACATTCATCAGTCTCTTCATACATGCTCGTCGGTTTCGAGTACTCTTAACGTTCCCGTCCTTCAGAGTCCGATCTATTTGATCCAGGTAGTTGGAACGTGGCCTTCCTCTGACTCTTCTTGCACACACTTTTGCTTTGTATATCTGTTTCGTCAATCTTTCTAACTACACATTAGTTTTTTTATTTTTACTTGAGGTCGCGGGTCAATATGTGTCGAATTGTCCCAGGTATTTATTTATTTAAGAAAAAAAAGGTATAGCAATGGAATTAAATTTTACTCCAGCTAGTGAGTGTATAAATCTGTCTCTGGTGCACTCTTAAACAAATGGCAATAGGAAGCCATTGTAAATCAGGGAATAGTTCCAAAAAGTGGATGTAGTCTGGGGTTTTAAGAAGTAAAGAAGAAGCTTTTAATGAGTTCAAGAAGAACTCTTACAGAACAAATGGTTTTGTTGTTCATCTGTGATGATCTATGATCTGTGTGAACGAGCTTTCGCAGGTATGGTTGCTGAGAAGCTGAGAAGATTCGATTTTGTTAATGGACGATTTCGTACACATTATAAAAACATTTTTGTTACAAAAATGTGTTGTATTACTGTAATTTAAGACTTATATCTAATACACGGAGCTTGGATGAGACTCAAGTCTTCTCAATAAATTGCCCGATCTTATCGCTAGGTACTTAATACAATATATACAATTTGGTGTGACCACAGAATGGCATATACTTTGAAATCATTCGGATACATATTTAAAACTGCAATTGAAAACAAGTGGTATATAGTGAAAAACAACGTACTACTATAAAAGTGACAGCGGACGTACAGTCTGCCTGGTGGTAAGCGGTTATTGAAACCAAATAATATGCACACGATGTAAAAATTAAACAAATTTACGCACAATTATCACAATTTTTTGTTTTTTTAGTAAACGTATTCTATCTAATGTACAACACAACAAAACACTTTAAATAAAACCACTGAGAATATTTCACTGCGATGAGACTGGGATAAATATATTCCAAAGATCATTCTATGATTTTTTGTCAAAGGGACAAAATTCAACCATAATTCGACAAATCCGATTTGGACCACTAGACCAGACAGCCGTTAGAGCTACTGACTGCGAAACTAAAGGTCGCGGGTCCGATTCCTAGATATTTGTGTGATGACTGTTGTTCATTTTTTTTTTACTTGTACCTTGTTAGATGTCCTATACATTTATGTATATATCCATCTATATAAGTAAATATATCGTGGTAACTAACCATATACACACTTTGCTTAATTTGTGTGAAATTGCCCCCAAGGTATTTGTTATAAAATTATATAATTAAAGTCTCTCTTTTACAACGCCAATGAGAATAATGTAGAAGAGTGAATTAAGATTTTGTTTTGGCACACGGAGTCAACGCTAACTATACGAACCGCCAGAGCTTTGCAGGTTGCCGACTCTAGGAACTTTTCACATCCTTTCCAAAGAATTTCAGACAGTCCACATTTTTACAAGGAATTATTCTTATTGAAAGATTTAAAATTAATGTAATGCTGATTCCACTGCATGTACGTCTTCGTGTTAGTCGCTGCCGCTGTCCTCGCCGGAGCCAGATGACGCCTCAGCTTCCGATGAAGAATTCTTCTTCTCTTTTTTTGATTCCTTGTTCTGAAATACAAACATACACACATGGAAACGAAATGTGCCCCGCGTCTTAAGCCCACGTATAAATTGTATTTAATTGGTAATTTTTTTTCTGGAACAAAACAGCTAAATATCTATCTCTGTGCCAAATTTTACCCATATGAGAATCCAAAGACGAAACTCTTCCTCGACGAAAATAGGAGTTCTTCAATACTTTCTGTATTGAAGAAGTCCAATTGGCTCGACGAAAATAGGGCTTCTTCAATACTTTCTGTATTATTTACATTGTTTACATCTAACATTTCGGAAAATATAATATAATAATAATATAAATAATAATATAATCGGAAAATATATCATAATATAATGGATTTCTTAGATCTGGTCAACGTTATCATATCAATTGGTTGGTAGTATGTTCCATTAGTTCAATATCACACTTTTATTATATATTCCGGCACACCCCTTACTTAAAGTGATTTTTACATTACATACTCTGGTATGTCTAAAACGTGCATGTTAAGGATTCATATTTTTTTACCTTATTATTATATGAAATGATTTTGTTATCCCATGTTAAAATTAATATATATACCAATTGGAAAGAATTTGTTATTTTCTAACTGGGGACATTAGAATTATTCCATTGAATAGTAAAACTATTCCGATTGGAGCCATTTAAAAAACTAGCAAATTGAATCATGGCGCGAATGAGTGGTTATGACATTTAAGTAATGTATACATAACAATAACATTATGCTCATGAATAATCTATACTAATACAATAAAAATGAAAGATTTTTATGTAAGTATGTTTGTAAGGAATTGACTCAAAAAGAGATTTTAAAAATCCTTCACCATTTGAATGCTACATGATCAATATAGGCTATTTTAATTGCAAGAAAAAAAAAAATTTATGTATGTCCACCCGTGCGAAGCCGGGACGGGCCGCTAGTAAATAAATAAAATAAATATAGACGCTAGAGAAATGAATTCCAAAAGTGATTTGAGTTTGTTTGAGGGGAGCGAACAGTAAAACCAATTGGAAGGGATGTAAATTCCTCACATCTTTGCTGGGCTTCTTCTTATCATCATCGGAGTCTGAGGAGTCATCGTCCTCGATATACTCCTTGCTGGTGAACTTGACTGGGGAAGGTTTCGGCTTAGCCTTAGATTTGCCCCGGTCGGCTGTAGCCTTGCCCTTGTCAGCAGACGCTTTGCCTTTCTCCACAGCTTTGCGCTCCTAGAACGAAAATCACATTCTTCACTTACTTTTTAACAACACCCGTCTGATCCTAAGCGGTTACCGACAATAAGCGCTCACAATACCAAGGTATTAGTTGAGCTCTGCTTGTCCTATAATAATCTCGCTTTATTAATGAAAAACAATTGAATGAGAAAGATTCCAATGTGCTTAGTTCGTTTACTTTTACCTCCAATAGATGGCGTTTTTTTTAGTTCACAACATTATTTGTTCTGGAATGATATCGATCGACCGGCAACTTATTAAGTTTTACGAGGTCAAACATACGAAAGCTCATCTTCATAAATTCATCAAGGGCTCACCAAACTTTAATTGCAAATAAATTAATATGATTAGAGTTCGGGAGATTAACAAATAATACAAAAATAATAAGGCGTGACCGATGTAAGAATATTGCATCTTTAAAAATGAAATGTATGTTCTCATATAGCCAACAGGTTATAAGACTAAGCCTTACTGAGATGAACATAGTTACATATTGGTACAAACATACATAAAGACACACTAAACATGCCATTACCTTTTCGGCTGCCTTTTTCTTCTGCTTGAACTCATCAGCTGCGCCACTGTCTTTGTACTTAGTCATCGCTTGCGAGTACTCCTCCTTCGCCTTGCCCGCCTTCTCCTCCCATTCCTGACAAATATTTACTGTGTTAAAGATAGAAGGGAAGAAAGAAAGACCAAGATTAACATACATCGGTCAGATCAATGAAAAGTGTCTCTCATGACATATAGAGAGGTCAAGGATATTGCGCTGGACAGAAGCGAATGGATCAGCATCTGCATCAGAGACGCTGACATAAGCCCAGCTCTTAAATTAGTGATGATGATAGTGCCACCCACAAAGACGCGGACTACTATACTTCCCTATAGTTTATAGTGCAAGTGTGCAACCTTCCACTGATGTATGAGTATTATCGGTACACACTTATTACATTTGAGTGCACACGCACACTACAATTAATAGACTCCGATCACATTCCCAGCATCTGGCGACCCCGCGACTAGAAATTGGTGGGGCGCGTTCCAATGTCAATTGGGTCATAATCCCCGCATTCCGCGACCCCCTCTACGGAAACAAGAACACTGCAATTTTTGGTATTGAAAACTATATGTCAAGTACTGACCGATTTGTCTTTTAGGTCCCGCCACAGCTCGCCGCCCTTCTTGGCGACCTCGGTGACCTTGATCCCGGGGTTGTCCTCGAGGATGCCCTTGCGGTTCTCGTTCAGCCACAACATGAACGCAGTGGCCGGACGCTTCGGCGCGTTAGCGTCTTTTTCGCGCTTCTTAGACTTTTCCTTACGCTTACGCGGCGCTTCTTGCTGAAAATATAAAGAAAACACAAATATAAAGAAAACAATTAATGCTTCATGTATCTGCACATGCGGAGTTGGAATACGGCATCGGTTTTTCGCCTGTAATATCCGGACTCGCCTTCACGTCGGCACCTATGAAGGCGAGTCCGTTTGAATGAATAGCGATAGATATTATATTAACGAGAGCTCGTGTATGTTGTCTTCAGGAAAAGATACTGGCTCAGCAAACTATTTTAAGTTTCCCAAAAAATGGACCGCATATGTGTTGTAGGTATGTTCGGCCGAAAATATGTTTTTTTTCGTATTTAAATAAAATATAAAGAAAATATATTCAATTACAATAGTAATGGCCTTCTTCGGTTTCTTTTCTTTCTTTTTCTCTTTCTTGCTATCATTGGAAGCTCCGGACGCGTCGGACTCCTCGGACGACGAAGGATTCGTATCGTACCTGCAATTAGCATATATGATGGTCATATCACTATTTATAGGAAGGAGAAGAAAAGGCAAGAAAAATATTAATTGCCACAGTGTGCCAATGCTGCCTGCCTTCTTGGCACTCTGCCGCGGGATACGACTTGAGACAGATGTTGTATAAAACAAATTTGAACTAAACAAATTTACTTCAAATTTGTTTTACTACTAGCTGCGTCCCGCGGTTTAACCCGCATAAATTCTTACTCATTGGTGGATTTCTCTGGAATAAAACATATTCTATGTATATATAATACCTTGACAATTCCACACTAATTGACCTAGTCCCAAATTAAGCAAAGCTTATGTTATGGGAACTAGACAACGATATATTTACTTATATAGATAGATATATACATAAATACATAGGACATCCAAGACAAGGTACAAATACTCGTGTTCATCACACAAATATCTGCCCTCAGCGGGAGTCGAACCCGTCGACATCGAGTTTCGCAGTCAGGAGCTCTTACTACTAGACCAGACGCGCGTCAAATATACTTACTCCTCGGCGACGTCGCTCTCGCGTGCCTTTTCGGGGTTGAAGTCCTCGTCGGTGCTCTCGTCAGAGTCGGTGTCATCCGAGGCGCGCTCCTTGGCCTCAGCCTTGACCCGCTCCAGATACGCGTCCGGTTCTTTCTCTGTGTCCGAGTCGCCAAAATCGTCGTCGTACAGGGCCTTGTCCTGAGACACGCCACAAGGTTAATAATTATACCTTTGGACAATTTGAACTGTATAGAGTATTTATTGTATATTGTATCATAGACGATAAATACTGAAACTGGCACCATATAATGATCATGGCCCAAAAAGACAAATGTCTTCGGGGGAAAAACAATTGAGAGAGATTCATGGAATATACGAGTTATCTTACGGACGCTATCTTGCTTTCTTTTGCTTGCAACTCATAGACTTCTCGCAATTTCATATAGAGACAGAGATATAAAGGTAGACAGGATAATGGAACATTCAAGTACCCTTTTCCCACCCTTTTACCCCTTCAAGAATAACGTACGAATTGTTCTATAATAACTATCCCCCCCTCTATGTCAAGGCAGACTTATAGACTTAAGCAAATCTCTTACCAAATGCTTACGTAAACATTAGTACATTTTTCTTTTAGTCTGTTCTGCTTTCTTTATTAATTAATGAGCAGAATTTATCAAGCTGAGGACAGAAGAATAGTCGGGGAAGTCGAAGTGTCAGAGTGGTTTGAGTAATTGCTTGCAACACTAAGATTGCAAGTTCGAATCCCAACTGTACCAATGAGTTTTTTTAACTAAGTACAGTGATTAGTCACACCGTTGGTTTTACGGTGAAGGAAAACGTCGAAAGGAAACCTGCATACGGTTGAGAAGAAATTCAAAGACGTAGTATAGTCGTGCTTGAGTTACGGCGATAGACTCACCGTAGCGTTGATGACTAAAATATACACCTACCTACACCCTACCTACCTACCTCTGCCTACCCCTTAGGTTATAGGTATTATTAATTAATATAATATTTATTTAAGCAAATTATTTCCAATTTAAAGAGTTTTCGACATATTTTTCCGTAATGCTCATATCTCAGTCCTATAAGATCACTATACTTGAGTGTAGACCATCAGGGTTTGAAAGCATAACTTGGTCTGTCTGTTTCACACTGTTTAGTCTGTATATAGGGCATGTCGTAACTGTATATAGGTAACTCACATTCTTGCCAGTGTTCTTGACATGCAGTTTCTTGGAGGTAATGTAGTCGAACAGTTTGTCGTACTCCCCTTTCTCAATGCTGCTGAACGTGTGCACGCTGCCAGCCTTCAGTTCAATCTCGAAGTCAAACGATCTGCCAGAATAGTACTTATATTACATGTGTAACCTAAGCTATATACATTATAATTATGTTAATGGTAGGTCTGTAAATCTAGAGCTGGGCAGAGCAGAGCTACTCTCTGCCTTTCACGTGTGGGACTCTCTGGGACGTGTGGGACTGGGGGACCATCATTATGAGTATGTATGATTGACCATCTGTGCTCCAAGGTTTAACTGGTGTATGTTACATTTTTTTTTACAAATATTAAAATTTTTTTTTCTGAACGTGCTTACCTTATCTGTGGTAAGGTTAACTGGATTAACACGTTTACACTGAAGCCAGGAGCTAGTTATATATATCAAATACTCACTTAGTGGAGGAAGCGCCCCCACGAGCGAAGTTCACAGAAGCGATCTCTTCAAAGCGGATGTGTACCGGGGGCTTGTGGACGTAGATGAAGCCCTTCTCTAGAGGGTAAAGGTACCCCGCCGCCGCTTTGTACGAGCACGCTATAGCTGGCGTCTTGTGGTGCCTGGACGACATACAATAATATTTAACATATAATAACTTCATTCAGTAAGGTTAGATCTCTTGTAAACAAGATAGGTTAATAATAAAATATAAAACAGGGCGCAAGACAGCTTGTGTTTAGTTTTTGATAAAAATAACACCACATAGCCAAGACCTCCAATAGTCTATGGCAGGCGAGTGGTTCGAGTAACTACTGTTACAGACAGCTGTCTGCAGCGTAAAGATCGCATGCTCGAGCCCAAACTGTGGATTTATATAATGAACTAGCTGTCCCGCCCAGATTCGCCCAAGTGAAAAAGTAAAATTTCCTGAAACACGATCGCAGCGACACCTATCGGGTCCATTTGTGATGTAAGTTATCCTATCTTTCAAGTTGGATCAGACTGCATACGGTGTGCAAATTTGATTGAAATCTGTTCAATAGTTTAGGAGCCCATCGCGGACAAACAACATGACACGTAATTTATATATATTAAGATATCTGCTGCGCGCAACTCCGTCTGCGTACCTGAGAGAGGGAGTTGTTTCAGTAATGAAGTGAGTGAGAGTAATTTAATAAGTATTATTTATTATTTTATTATTATTATACGATGAGATGTCGCAAAAAGAAATAAAAAAATCAGTGCGCTGAGTTCAACTGTTCCGTAGTGAGCCGACCACGCGTCTTTTGCGGGGTTATTTTAACATTATGATATCTATCTCCTAAGATGTTGATTGAAATCAAGTGACGTCAAGTACAATGTCGTTTACATTTAAATACTCTTGATTAATAACATATTTATTTGGATAAGGATTAATATTATGTTGATAAAACATCTTCGGAAATAATGCATTGATTTCGAACATATTTTATTACCATAAAAAAGGTTATAGTGAGTCAATCTTAAAAGATAGACATATGCTTTCGCGGACTTTTGAAGAGGAACAATTCTCTCATACATGATATATATTTTTTCCCGTTCCGGCAACATTATTCATTTATGCTTCGCTCCTATTGGTCGTAGCGTGATGTTATATAGCCTAAAGCCTTCCTAGAGAAATTGACTATCCAACACAAAAATAATTTTTCAATTCCAACCAGTTGTTCCTGAGATTAGCGCGTTCAAACAAACAAACAAACTCTTCAGTTTTATAATATTAGTATTGATTTATATCAACCTAATTTATTATTACTCATATGCATTTTTGCATATGTAAATGGCCACGTTGTCGTGCTAATTGTGAAAAATAATTATACAGTGATTAATCACAACACCACCAAAAGAAAAACATCTGGTGGAAATCTGTTACGTTTGAGAACGAATTCGAAGACGTATGTTTAGTCATGCTTGAGCAACTCAACTCGACATTTCTGACTGTGGGAAGGTGTCATGGTAGTATAAACTACTTATACATATTTGGTTTTTCATCGTATATAATGTATGGATTTTACCCCAAGAAGTCTCCAGGGCCTGTGACTCTCCTATTGATGATAACCTTCATTATCTTCGCCAGTACTTCGTATGTTGGTCCGGACAATTCCTTAGATATTTTGCCCTCATATTTATCTTTTAATTCTTCTCTGTAAAGCATAATTATTATAGATTAAATAAAGAAGGACGGGACTGTTAGCAAAGCCTGGCAAGTATGTTGAGTGTGTGATAAAGCAAAAGAGGTCTGCAAACTCTAAGGAGAGCTGACACTCTCTATAGTGCAAAAAAATGTTCATTACCACATGACACTTATATTGTGTTAAGATTATTAAATGCTACGAATACTGTAAACACCGCAATTTGTTTGTTTAAAGAGCTCAGGTCCAAGGATATAGATCCACACAATTAATATTGCCATTTTGTTTGTTTCCTTATTATCCTTGCAGTTGACTTAATATCTATTACGATTTGAAATGTCTCACTTCAATGGCCAGTATTGCTTGCATTGAATGAAAAAAAACCTTTAATAAATATGAACTCACTCAGTAAATGGTAGCTCCAGACTGGTTTCTTCTTCAATACCAAACAGCAGAACCAGGTAATGATACCTCGTCTGACCTTGCTTGATGGGTGGGTCAAGAGAGACCACGAAGAACATCTGCCTCGTGTCTTTATGCGGGAGCAGGAATAACCGCAGCACGGTTGACATTGGAATCTTGTAGTCAAATGTCTTACCATGCAATTGGAAGAATGTTTGGAACACTTTGATGTCGTAGCGACCACTGGGGATGAAAATAAATATGTTGACTATAATGAATTTTGATAGAATTAGTTACTTTGCATAAATTTTGAAGCAGAGGGATTAAACCCATTATGCTGCCAACACACAATAACTCTCCGAACACAGAGTGGCAACGCGAAAGTGATACTTCGGTATCGTGAGCGTAAATAGGCTACGGTAACCCTTTCCCATCAGGTGGGCCGTATGCTTGTTTGCCACTCTTGTTGTATAAAAAAAAATACTTACTTCTATCTCTTTTTGTATAATTTTTCTTATTATGTAAATACTTACTAACTGCTCCCAATTATGTCTGTTGTGAGTAAACTAAGTTAATATGTAGATCTTTTTATGTATATGTAAAATCATCTAGTATTTCTTATAGCTTGGAAAGAACCTGCTATTAATCCACATTAATAGCATGATGATAATGATTCTTAATAATCTTATATGTCACCATGATTCAACAAGTACCCACGTACTTGTTGAATCATGGTGAAATAGTAAGAATCATGTCCCTTAGAAAGTATTTCATAATTTATCTGACAATGTTTTGCTAAGGTACAGAATATATATGATTCTTGCGTATTGGTGTTTTTGCTTGGAAATAACAGACAACTCCACATATATAAGTATATAAAGCAATATTTAACCCATAATAAAATATTTGTAAAGGTATGTATGTGTTTTAAAATCTTTCTTTACATACCGAGGTGTTAAGCATTGCAGCTCCCTGAATATAGCAATAGCATCTCCCGACACTGAGATGACACTGGCCTTGTTCATGACCTGTTGGTGGAACGCTTCGACTGCATCCATGTCACCTGCCATTTCATTTGTGGGAATGTGGAAACGCATTTCCATTAAAGACACTGGTGTATCATCATTCTGAAAGGAGTAAATATTACATGGTTATGATATTTTTACTGGCAACTAAATTACATTAAGTTTTGCTGCAAAATTAATTCAGCTTTTGTTAATTTCATATAAAATCTGCTTTTTAATCAGGGGTACACACAAACACACAGTACACACTAATGGTATTAAATGTAATTAATATTTGCTGTGAAGGAAATAATGAGGTAAAACTTTATATAATTTAAAAGAAACAAAGATATAAATATGTAGTAAATTAATAAAATTACATAATGGCAACAGTTTTTATTTGCCATGAATCCACTAAGTCGAGCTATGCTTCATAATGGTTGACTGCAAAGCTTAATATGTATAGTCATGGCTACCCATAAGGCAAAGAAGGCAGGTGTACCAACACCCTCTTATCACCAGACATATATTTAGCAGCCAACATGACAGATTGTGAGCCCATCAAGATTTTTCTGCATTTTCTGCATATGCTTTAGAAAAGATCTGAGATCTTTTCTAAAACTTTCCAACTCAAAGTTTTATGCAAATATAATGATTGTTTCTTTATAATTCTTCGTAGATTGTGTTTATGAACGATCACCTGATGAAACTCCAGGGTAACTTCATTCTTGCCAGTATTGCACTGTGACACATAGTGCAAAGGGATCTCAAAGGCTGTATTGGATCCCACATTGAAGCTCAACACAGATCCATTGAAGTTAGCTGTGCCCCAGTTCCATCCCTTCAAGGATAGTTCTTTTTCCAGCATGTCTTTGTTGTAGTTGGTCTTAAAGAATTTTGCTACCTTTTCTTGTTCCTAGAAAAAGGTTCAATAGTTCAAAAGAGATTCACAAAAGGCCTTAAAGAAATACATTTAGCTTATAGAGATCTTTGCATTCATTTATTAGGAACTCATAATTCAAATTATTTACAAATAAATTAAGAATAAGAATTAAGTACAGTGTGGAGTAAGTAACTAAAAAGGGTGCATAATGAGTATTTACGTTCACTGCATTGAATGGGAAACTACATTGTACTTACCCCTTCTTTAAAGCCGCTATATCTGTGAAGAGTACCATTCTTCAAGAAAACTCTCAGCCCCCAGGTTCCAATAAACTTTTGAAAGTTCACTAGCTCAATATCGTTGGCAGATAACTGTTCAACCTTGCCGGTCTTACTATTTTTAAATATTATATTCTGATCAGTCATCTTTAGCCTCCCAGGGACCTGAAATTTGGGATTTGTATTTAGCCTTATTCGTAGTCGTAATGTAAACTGCTAGCATTGTTTGCAAAACCTTACCATCGTGCCTTTCATTTCTGCTGATACGTCATTGTATTCCAGGAATTCCATCCTTAATGTATGGCGGCTTTAGAAATTGAAGAATACTATAAAATTAACCAGCTACAACGTGAATTTCGTTTCGCACGCGTTTTGTTATTAGTATTATGTTTAAGCTAACGATAACGAACGGCACGCACGCTGTTGGAAAACAGACAGTGAGATAGTTACTGTCAAAGGCACGTCAAAGTCTGTCAAACAAACTGACAGTTGGTAGATGGTGTGTATACTCTACCCATGTGTGCGTATAAGAGTGAAGTAAAGTAATGGGGAACTACATGTTTGCGTGGACAAAATTTCATTATTATTTCCTACTTAACAAAGTTTACACATCGCATGTAAAAACCCTGCAAATCTTATACCGTCAAAATAAGTTACTAGATGACTTGTATCCGATATGCGTGTGTAAATTATAGTAACTTCACTGCATTTCACTTCTCAACTCAATATGAAGTACCTACCTACTTTGTGGGTTATACATATTGTATAAATATAAAATACGTTCATATTAAAAATCACCTTTATTTATAATGTTAAATAATAAAAATGGTAATGGAAATATTTTTGCAACTAAAAACAATAATTACATTCCAATCCTAAATCAATCTGATTAAAAGTAATTGATGCAGGAGTAAGAGGAGTAGTTGCTGGAAGGGCCACATTGGCCTGCTGTATAATAGCGTATTATAATTATATATATAAATATTTGTCGAATTTATATATTATTATAATATTTGTCAAACGAATTTACAACTCCTTATACAATTTCTTCTTACCACAAGGACACACAATGCTTAATTTGTACATGACCCGTTAATTCTTATTTCGGTAAGTCAGGGCTTATTAACTTGCGTTGTGTGTGACTGTAAACTGTAGAGTTTGAGTTGCTAGTGTAGCATGCAAACTGTGTTCTATTCTGTGGTACCATAAAACAAACTCGTACCAGTAACTTATCTGTGTTGTACTCACTACTTGGTCGGTTCTGTATTCCGTACTCTTCCTAATCGTTCTATTTAGTTTGTGGTACTCACTCACCCTTGGTTGATGTGTATGGTGTTTGTTGTTTGCAATTCGCACTAATTCATTACGCGAATATTTTGTTATTCATACGTCAAACTTTAGATGTGCTCAAAAAGTCTATACATAATATTATCTTACAATTACTACTAATATAAGCAAACCACGTCGATAGCTTTATAAAGGTAGACAGTAGACAGCCGCCCTAGTTTGAAAATTAATTGTGGTACTGGTGCGTGAGTGGGTAGGTACTGCTTACTTTTTGTAGGCGTTTCGCGTATGTGAAACCTATGGCGTCCTTATCATTACCTCGAGTCCTCCAATTGAAGAAGAATAGTCTGGACGCTGAGCGAGAGCAGTTTGAGAAGTTCCAGGTACTTACAAGTTTTAAGTATTTTATGTAAACATTCCTGATTTCTTGGCTTAAGTTTTGACATTATTTATATAAACTATATTGCTATAATATGACACATTATTAATTAAAAAAACCTCTATGACCTTAGCATGTCAGCTGGGTAACTTATTCCAGGAAGTGACAAGTTAATACTAACATCTCTAATAAAAACTAGCAAATAATATTTACTTCATTCACTTTCTTAACTTATTTTTGTATTATTAAGTTATTTTTGTTGTGAGAATAAGAACCTTGACATCAAGAAAAAGTTAAATGTCCAGATCCCACTCCTAGAATTAAAACATAATTTGAAGGTGCCAATGGTTAAAATGTTTATACATTTTGCATGTACTTCACGAAAACACATGATAAATAAACTTTAAAATAAATGTCTCTTCCAAAGCAAGTGAAGTCTGATTGACCTTGCCTTGAGATCTGCTTAACACAGTTACAGCATCTAAGGTCATGATCACAAATATAATAAACACAAAAAGCCTTATACATGGAACCACCATTTGAAAAAAAGGGACCCAATGGACAATGACACATTATATTTTTAAGAGAGTTAGGGCATAACGGAGTTTTCTGTTTGTGACCTGTGTGACCTTATAGAAGTCCGTAGCCAAATAACACAATTTATTGTGTTGTGCATCTATGCGGTTAAAAAGGTTTCCAGTTATGAGCATTTTGGGAAGGGGGAAGATTATTATATTGTGCTGGCAGTATAGGGATTAGTCCTATGATGCCTGTCAACACAGTATAACTCCAAACATAGAGTGGCAGCGTGCAAGTGATACTTCATTAGCGTAAATAGGCTACGGTGACTGTTTTCCATCGTGGGCCCTATGCTTGTTTACCACACTTGTAGTAAAAAAAAAAATTATATATATTTACAATGTATATATATATATATATATACAATATTTGTATGTATATATATATATACAATATTTGTATGTATATATATATATACAATATTTGTATGTATATATACAAACTATTTATTTAAGGGGTCTGGGATAGTAAACACTAAAATATGCAAGATGCAAACATACTTGATGACATAAATGTTACAAAATTTGTTATTATGAATGGCATTAGTATGTCCATTGAGATTTTGAGAAATTTTGATTGGAGCATAAGTTTGTAGTAAATTTACGTAAGTAGATAACAACAAAAACAATAACATTATCTTTCCATCCCATTGGCACTCTTGAAGGAGGGTGTCTTGGTAAGGACCCAGGTCTTAAGTATGACATTCAGGATGTGGTATCAACTGCTACAGCTAAACCAAAAGAGTACAATATAGATATATGAATGAAGAGATTTTGAGTATTTGGTCAGCAGGCCAGACTTTCGATTTTCGATTAGGGCCTATAGCAATATAGTCTATAAATCTGTATTGGCAGACAATATACTAGGTCCTTTCGGTCTATTTATGAATTATGATAATTGCACATCATGGTAAGAAGCCTTAGAAACCTTTAAGTACTGTACTTTATACAAAATGTTGATAGTTATCTACATAAAAACTATTGATTGATTAAACATTTATACATTAAATGTCACTAAAATTGTTTTTCGTTTCCATAATAGTCACAGAAAGTTCAGTTTCGTCACATTCGCGAATGGTCGCACGCTTTTGTCGCAAGTCTGCGTCGCGTTACGTCACCGCAATTAACTTGGTGCACTTGTGTATACAAACAAACACTGCCATAACTAGAATGGCTTGAAGGTTTTACATAAGGAGGACGGTAGGAAGGATCGATGCGGAATGAAATAAACAAGCTTGATTTAATCGATATAAATTGAGGATAATCATACATTTTATACATAGATCCGTGAGATGAACAATTCGCACAAGTATAGTAGGTAGGTAGGTATGTTACGACAAAAGGTGCGAAAAGTAAAAAACAGTGACACTGCCCTTCAGTTATGTTTACCAAGTACGTTTTTTTATTTTTTGTTTGTATCGTAGCGTGGGTTCCGGGACCTTTTGGCTACTTAACCGGGCAATGGCGAGACCAAGGCTTTCAGACAAGCGTCCTTAAATACAATGGTATTACGGTATTCATAGCCTGAAATTTCAGGCTCATAAAGCATTTATATACCTTTTCAAATATAAATGAAACAGGGTAGGCAAAATGCAAAGCTAATGGACAATACAGAATATGGATATTTAAAGACTGTACCTACTTACGGGCAGTGACCGGAGTGACAGTCTCTGCTTGAGATCTAATATTACGTTGTCTATTAATATAATATTGTACTGGCATATAAGTCTATTCTATATAGTCAATGCGTTCTAAGAAAATACTACTATTGTTGCGTTCTAGGTTCATAACTGTGTTGGAAAACAGTGCCGAGCCAGACGCGCAAATCCCGCCCCTAAATATGTCAATAAAATGATTAGTCAAGCCCAGCTCCCCGGGGGGTGCCCTTAGCTGTGTTGCTTAGCACGTTAGCACGATAAAGTGCCCTGCTGGAGGCGCTGCCCTGCTGGAGTCTGAAGGAGGAGGGTTAAGTAGCAAAAGTTCCCGAAACTCGCGCTACGAGAAAACGATTGAAAAACAGTAAACGGTTTTAAGAGTAAAACTGTATTTTCCCGTGTTAGTTTATGATATATCTTGGTACTCAAGTACAGTTGTGTTCAATGTAAAATATGACTTTCATAGTACCTAATTAATCAAGCCGTGGTGGCCGAGTGGTTCGAGCAGTTGCCTGCGACGCAAAGGTCGCAAGTTCGAATCCCACCTGTACCAATTAGTTTTTCTGAACTTAAGTACAGTGATTAGTCACACCACGAGCTTAACGGTGAAGGAAAACATCGAGAGGAAACCTGCATACGTCTGAGAAGAAATTCAAAGGCGCATGTATAGTCGTGCTCGAGTAACGGCGATGGACTCGCCATCTGTCACGTTGGCACCTAATATACCTCTGGCGGAAAGTGGGTGTGTGGGTATTACCTATACACCTCTGCCTACCCCTTCGGGGACCCTTGTGGGAAGGCGTGAGGATAGTACCTAATTAATGCACTTATCACATAATATTTCGTAATTAATATGTTATGCCAAAGTTATGTACATACGGTACCCCTGTATATCTTTGACTAATGTTAAAGCTGCTTTGTTGTGGAAATTGTTTATGCCACGTATGACACTGCAATATTTTTTTGTTCGATAAATACCTACTTCAATATGTTGGCGAACTTTGTAAAATGTTTGTTATCAAACAGTTGATAATACCAAACAATCACTATGATAGTTGGTTCGACGCATGCGATAAGCTATCTGTATGTCGGCTTGGACTCATACTCACTCGGCGAACCTCAGTTTTGTGATGGTTCTAGTTATTAAAACTACTGAGGGATAACTAATTTACCAAAACGTACGTACACTTTTTGTATTACTTATTTTTTCCATAATTGATGTTAGAGCGAAATCTATCTTCTTTAGTATATTATAGGGACCGATAACTTGCAGGGTAATCTCGGATAATACATCACCGAGTCTCTCAAGGGTAGCAGAGAGAGTACTTACAGCGTCAGTTCTTTCTTGAATAATAGATCTCTTTCGCGTCATCCAGATTGATCTCTCTCCATACATGGTCGCCGGTGTTGAGTTATCTTGACGTGCTCATCCTTGAGCTATAGTTAAGTATTATTTGATTATATATTTTATCAATTTTCTTAAGCGTAGTAATACTGCACTTCCATAGGAAACTCCATGGCCGTAACAACGTTCAAACGATTTTGAATTCAATTATTTGGTCGAATCACTTCAGTAGTTTATCTGCTAAATAAATATTCGTTAAAATTACGAAGTTATTGTTTATGAATGCTTGGTAAATTGTGGACTTCCGCTCGTTTATTAAGAGGGAGAAACACAGTCGGCATCTCACTCTGGGTCAATGAAGTTTTGTTCGTTCAGATACTATAGAAAAAAACAGATGTCTGAGCATACAACACGTGGATCCTTTCCTTTCCATACTGTATACAAATATGTCTGGCTTGTGTGCCCTTTATGATAAAGACGGAACTAAACAAAATGCTGTGTTCCACATAATTGAGTTTGCAAATTATATTCTATGTTTAGAAGCATTCGAGTCGTGTATATCTGCCGTTGAAAGCTCTATGGGCCTTAGTGAAGTTGTTTAAACGTTAATCTACTTTCACCGTGCTAGCTTCTAATAAGCTTTGTTACTTACAATAAGTAAGATCTAATCGTGCTCTGTGAATCTTAAGTATCGAACAATGTTGTTGTTTCAAGAATGCACGGGAATTTACCTGGTTCGATAAATACCTACACATGTTACATCCATCGAACAGCATTCTATGGTTGATGCTACACATCGCCTTTTTCAATTAAACATTACTGTATAGATAGTGCCATCCACGAAGACGTTCCCCGATATTCTTCCTTATAGATTATAGTGTAAGTGTGCTACCTTCACCTTCCACTAACGTTTGAGTATTACCGGTACTAAACTACTACCACTAATTATGTATTCACCAAGTATTAAATAATAACTCGTGCTTTATAAATTGAACTTATATAAAGTACATGTTCCCACTATTCGAACAAGTCCACTTTCCAACTACCTAGATCAAATCGATCGGACGCTCAAGGACGGGATCGTCGAGAGAATCCCAAACCGACGAGCATGTATGAAGAGACGTGACGACGTGATGAATGGACGAAGCGAAAGAAGTATGTAAGTCTAGAGAGAGCTGGCGCTCTTTACTCACTGCCTACCCTGTTAGGGACTCGGCGTGATGATATGTATATGTATGAATTCCCACTATTCTTTAATCATATTCTAACCGTTGAAATAATTTTGTTGATTGTTCTAATGCTGCAATAACCGACTTAAAAGACAACGAAAGCAATGCTATTTTCTGTGTGACGACCTGCTTGATTTGTTACATTGCATTAGGGTACTCTGTTGTTTGTGAACTGATGGATCTCCAAAAGTTTAGTTACCTAGTTTTTAACAACCTTCATGCTTTGTGGTTTAGCTTTTAAATTTTCGAGTTGTTGTTATGACTCTTTTGTAGTGTACCTACCTATATACTTATTGCTTGCCTACACGACATCCCACAGGGGACCCTTAACTGGCAAGAAGATGTGTATAAACCCTCGTTTTGCCGGAGATTTTGTCTCTCAACTCTCAAGCACGAATGCACATTTCTTCTACCTTTGATTAAAAATCATATGCAGTTCACGTTTCATTCGATGTAAAGTTTCTGAAAAATAGTAATGTCTCGACATTATTTATTTAAATTTCGAAGAATTCGTTGGAGCCATCGTGGCTTTTCACTATTTATCCAGGTCTTTGTCGACCCTATTTTCTCCGGGAACGTAATTTCCTTTATCATGGTGTTAGTTTTCTATTTTACTTAGTTATCTTCATTACAACTTGTCGTCTTGTGCCTTGAATTCGTTGATAAAATGAAGTGGGATGTCATAATGTCACTTTAGTGGGACCTCGATTTGTTGAACACAATTGTCACGTGCATAATGCAATTCTCGGACTGCGATCACCTACTTAAGGATTCTTGGTACGTAAATACAGTTACTCAAGTAACTTGTGCCCGATAGAAATACAGATTGCCCATTTGAAAGATATGAATATGAGAGATCCATAAATGAAAAGCTTTAAGTTTAATTTTGACGCATTTTTCAAGCTAGGTAAATTCCCTTAGAAATTTCGTGAAAGTTGTGTGCCCTTTCTTCAAACGCTTGAAGTGTAGGGCGTTAGTTGTTAATCTTTAGTCTGACTAATCCAAGGAAAGATTACCAACAGATTCACGGTGATTCCGATATTTGTAGGTTGAGTAAAGTTATTTCCTTTATGGCTAAGACTGACTAAGCCTTCGTAAACAGCTCGTTGCAGCCGCACGTGGGTTAAACTGGTTGAAAACATTGCCTAATATCGAGTTTTATTTAATTTTTAGCATGATGAAAACAATGATGAATGTGGCTGAAGCGAGAGAAAGATGCTCTCCCTACTCTTTGAGGGACACTTGATTGTCATCATATGATGAGTCATGATATATTTTGCCTTTTTTGTTCATATA
>JACCPG010000553.1:85104-121446 GCA_016069955.1 Drepana arcuata
CCTATGTTATGTTAATCCAGCTAATAATCTGTTTCCAAGCCAAATTTTATTCAAGTGGAAATAGCATCCTCACAAACTTTAATACATATTTATAATATTTGTAGGATTAATTATCACGTCATGGCACTTATGAATCAACCAAATAGATAATAAGTTTTCTTTCATTAGGCGGGCGAAACCTCGAAGAAAGCCAGTTTCAGCTATTTAATTTGTACCAGCATATATTATTGTCCTGGCGCAACAGTGTCCTGCATTGCAACGTATAAAGATAGCGATGTCCGTCATGCATGACCATATTTGATTTCCTGTCCGTCTGTGGAAACTAAACTTAATATTTTGCCTATTCGTTCCAGTTGTGAATCGTTGTAGTTCCAGGGCATTGTTTCATTTTATTGTATTCACGTATAATGGTGGCCTTTGGTACTAGTGTCCTGTCCATTTTCATGTTAATATGATCCGGTTGAACATGAAACTGACGCTTCTTTGAATAGCAGGTCGGAAGCACTATTATTAAAGCTTTATGTTGATAGTTATTTTATATTAGACATATACATATATTGCTGGTAATGAGGGATGGACTAGTCTGCTTGCCATTTCTTGAAAACATAATGCCCAGGAGCATAATCATTTGTCTATTGTCTAAAATAATGTCAAAGTTCCGCCCCAGTTCAGTTAAAAGTTAAGTTTTACTGGTAAGTTTTGAGAATCCCAACTTCTCGCAAGCATTTCTTTCCATATGAATGTTAAACTATCCATCTACAGCTTAACAATTTTGTTTTATCTAGCGTCATTCGTATGTTCTTATTCTCACTGACACACTGATTAGGCTTGTCTCTCTTTGCTTTTATTTACTACAACACATGTGTTTATGAAATCAGTGAACAGACCTCCAGTTGTAAATGCAATGATTCCTTGCTTATCTGCGAGATCATCCGCAGGACGTATTTACAAGCGAGGGCTTCTATAAATATCATCAAGTACCATGAGTTTACACGTGTTAATGTTAATGTGTTAGGTTCAATCGTGTGTCTGCTTCCTTATAAGGTTGGTTGAGGACCAGATGCTGTATGCGTAAATAATGTATTCTTTGAGTGTTAAAATCTTCAGAAATACTGGGGTTTTTTTCAAAAAATATTATTCCTACTTTCTTTAAAGAACGTTTTTGGATTACAGTTTTCTGCCATTGAGGATCCTTGTAGGAAAACTCAAACATACTATACCTACTATAATTATTAGATAAACAGTGTTGCTCCATCGATGTCAGTGTGTTCTTATAAAAACAAGTACTTAAATCTTATCTTTATGAAGTTGTATCATATTGTAATGAAGTCTGCTAGTACTTACAAATTCTAATACATGATTGTGCGTCACCATTCTATGTTGCATGACGTCATCTACTTGGAATTTACACGTAGATTCCTGTCTTTACCAATGTTTATATCTTACTTAAGTGTTTATACATCAAGGACTCGAGGCCACGAAGGTTTTTGACGCTGTGAAAAACAGACGACTAAAGCAAACAACTAAATATACATATACTTTATATATAGGTACCTTGTTTTTGAAGAAATATCTAGTATCCCGAATGTATTTATTGTGACAGTATGGTATCTGCGAATTATGTATCGCAAATTTGAACCTCTGCGATCTTTGACAATGAGGTCTTCTGAACTTAAATACAGTGATTTGTCACACCACGAGCGGTACGAAAAACAGCTTGTAATCTTGCGTATTACATTTGAAAAGACATTTTAAAGATAACAAAATAAATTATAGTACGGTCAAACACGGCCACAGACTTTCCATCTATCACGTTGGCATTGAAGTAGATCTTTGGCAAAAAGAGGGTGGTTGATAATCCGATGCCATCCATCGGGTACCATTGTAAAATGTGGGAACATGTATATTTATTAAAGAAATAATAATCTACAGATACTTTAAACCGTGGGACTTAATTAATTATTCCGTCACATTTACTAAAATACCAACAAAAGGCATGCTGAAAATAAAAATAAAAATGTATAAGAATGAATTTCATCGTAGCAATTGAAATTGAAAATGAAAGCTAAATGAAAAAGAGAATTGTGATATTAATTGCGTGCGATGCGTGCTTTAATATAATTAGCCTCTGTTTACGTGTACCTTGTCAACAATTTCCTTATTTTGCTGTGACAAATAAAAAAAAAATTGGTATCATATTTAAGTGAAGTTAATAATTGAAATTAGGTATGTACACCTTACCCAATGTATACAATAGTATGTATACAATACACTACGAAAATCTTCATTGTGGCCCTTGCATAGGCCGCGCGCACTTCAGCAAAAACCCAAATTTATTACAACCCAGCTGTGACCGCGGTTTCACCCTCGTAATAATCGATTTCATTAGTATAATTTTATCTACATTCATTTTCGGAACAACACATATCGTTAGTCCAGCAAATAATCTATCTCTGTGCCAAATTTAATTCAATTCATTCAGCCGTTCTGGCGTGATTAACATTCATCCATGCATACATAGTCACAAACTTGCGCATTTATAATATTATATAGTAGGGATTTAGTGATTATGTTTATAAGAACATCGTGCGTTGCATCTCTCGTCATCTCTAGTCTCAAGTCATCTTGGACAACTAATTCTACAATGAGAATGCGATCCTCGCAAAGGATTTACCGGGGACGGATCCTTTCAGAGCCTTAGGCCGCCGAACAACTCTAATCATAAAATATAGTTCGAATTATACAGTTTTATAGGAATTGTTGACACATCCATGGAGTTCCATGTTTCCTATCTCTCCCCAAATATTTCTAGGAAATCTTTTGGCGATCAATAATATAATACATATTAGAATTTTAAAGATAAGTGATGTGACGTTATCTGATAGCGCTTATGTTTTCATCACAAAGAGAGGTCATTGACACTGCGCACCAAAATAAAACGTTTTATGGCGCTGTTGTATTTTAGGACGTGGTAGCCGAGTGGTTCGAGTAGTTGCCTGCGACACAAAGATCGCAAGTTCGAATCCCGACTGGACCAATTGGTACAGTCGGGCTTCGAACTTACAATCTTCGTGTTGCAGGCTACTCGAACTCTTCTCTCATTATTATTATTATTACCGAAACATAATTATGTCTAATCAGAACGAAATTAAAACATTAGATGTATGGTAATTGACGATATTCCTTTTTGCAGACATTGGCCATACAGAAGGCGATCAATTCGATCGAGACCCCGGTGAAGGAGAAACATGTCCGGAGCACGATCATCGGCACTTTCCAGGAGCAGAGCGCTATTACATATTGGGTATGTATATACAATTTGATAAAAAATTATGTGTCTGTTTGTACTAACAGCTTTTTACATTTGGTAAAACATATGCGGCATCAACATATTACATTTTTGTCGTGTTTTTCTTCTCTGTTTGAAACGGCTGGACCGTATTGACCGGACTCAAACGCAGATAATTGATATTATAATGAGTAACTTCATTTTCAGCCCACATGCACCCACTGCTGGGTATAGGCCTCCCCGGTTGATGAGTAACTTAGGGTACTTTTATTTTAGAAAAATGTTATATCAGCAATGTTAAATTAGCAATATCCGTGCTATCAAAATAGAACCAATGAAATTGAGCCTACACGTCTATATACATATGTATATCTCAATACTGATACCTTTTACAGGTTTCACTACAGCGTTTTACGTATATGTACATACTCGTATATGGGTAATAAGAAAACCTCACCGAGTATAAGTTATCATAATTATATAATTGTCAAGATACTGATTTCCAGTTTCTAATTAACCTTTGCAAGGCTTGCGCCAAACCATCTGTACGTATGCACCTGGGCCTTGCCATGACGTGCTATTAATATATATAGTGTCCGAAAGGAATAGATATTATGGGCATATATGTATAAGGACTATTAATCTGTCCTGTAGGTCCTACTCGGACGCTACGCCGCGGCGAGTCAGTATCATGAAACCAATTCTAAAATTATGTAGAGATGCAGATGCAGAGCAGAGCAGATGCAGAGCCGTGGTGGCCGAGTGGTTCGAGGAGTTGCCTGCGACGCAAAGGCCGCAAGTTCGAATCCCGACTGTACCAATGAGTTTTTCTGAACTTGTACAGTGATTAGTCACACCACGAGCTTTACGGTGAAGGAAAACATCGAGAGGAAACCTGCATACGTCTGAGAAGAAATTCAAAGGCGTATGTATAGTCGTGCTTGAGTAACGGCGATGGACTCGCCATCTGTCACGTTGGCACTTAATATATCTCTGACGGAAAGTGAGTGTGTGGGTATTACCTATACACCTCTTCCTACCCCTTTGGGGACCCTTGTGGGAAGGCGTGAGGATATATTATTGATTTAAAGTCATTTAAATAATATCACCCAATCTAGGCCAGCTCCCTAGCTCGCGAATCAGTAAAACCATTAGACGAGATTCGAACTCCACGGTGGGTGCCCTAAGAAGCAGAACAATGGCAAGACCTTGGTCTGGTGACCTCCTTCGGTCCTTGGTGTAGCTGGTCTTGCCATTGTTCGGTTAAGTAGCAAAAGTTCCCAGAATTTACAATACGGCAATTAAAAAATAATACTGCATGGCCCCAGATCCCATTCATGCATCCAGACCTATCACTTATATATTATATTTTGCAGATGGTGGCGATCCGTCTGCCTCTGCAGGACAACAGAATCGTCGCCTGGAAGTTTTGTCATGTGACCCACAAATTACTGCGCGAGGGGCATCCTGCTTGCCTTGACGACTCGCAGCGACACATCAGCATGATTGAAAACTTGGGCAGGCTGTGGGTAAGTTGACGTTTTAATTATTTACCTTACCTGGTTGTTGGGCAAAAGCCATCCTCTTCTCGTGGGCTGTAAGATCCATGATAGGCTGTTATTAAAAACATTTTTTTTGTGACCCATCGGTGGGAATCAAGTCTTCGGTTCGCAGTTACCATAAGTACCACCAGCGAAGATATCACTGACGCATTGACGACCCTGCATTCTCCGGAGAGAATCTGAAAAGAACGAAGCTCGTATTAAGACTTGTTCGTGTAATTGACTAGGTTCACCTCCGGGAAGGGTACGGCAGGTTGGTCCACCTGTACTGTAACCTGTTGGTGTGCAAGCTGAAGTTCCATTCGCGCAACCCTCGCTTCCCGGGCAACATGCAGCTGACTGCCGATGAACTGGACGCCATTGCCGAGAATGACGTCAATAATTAGTGAGTTTGAATGGCAATTCCTTGTGTTGTTTTTCCCTTACGCCATAATCTTTGGACTTTCTCGGATAATACATGTTACCCACGTTTCCTGCCGTCCGGCGTGACCCCCATACACATAATATTACGACGATATACTACTATCGTAGCCGCGGTTGTAGAGTGGCTTAAGTAGTCGTCTGCAAAGTCGTGCTTGAGAATCAGTGACAGATTTGACATCTGACACTTAAATATATTTCTAGCGTGAAGTAGGATATAATAACAATGAGCGGATAATTATGCGCATTTAGAAATATTTATCAAAAGAGTTTCCCGTTTGGAATTGGGTGAGTACAATTGGATTGTCACATTTGGGTTGATTTAATTGCAAGAATATTACAGTCTCTAGCTAGCAAAGGACGGTAACGCTCAAGTAGGTATATAAATACTTCTGCTATTGCAAGGGCTACGGTTTTGTGACTTAAGCTTGTTAGTTTGCTAACGTTGCAGATAAAAACATATACGTCAGAGAGGATAGTTATGATGTTTCATTTGAATTTCGAATTGTTTTTTTTTTCAGTTTCCAACTATGCGTCGAACTGTTTGACTACATGGATGAAATTCTCACATTGCAAGCTTCAGGTTGTTATAATAATGTTTCATAGTCTATTTAAAGCTGAATTTAGATTAAACCTCATTCAATTAATAGCACACATAAGAATGATATGTATTCTAAGGCTCGCACGGAGTACTCGCCATGACATTTCTCTTGTTAGTAATATTGTGAAGTCACGTAAGTTGTATTGCAAGCATATAATTGTTACGCAGAACTGTCAAGATGTAAGTTGATAAGTATTTTCCACTAGAGTAACAAAAAATCTGTCCGTGGTTCGAGGCACAAAATCAATGAGTGTAAAGAAATACAGAGATTCTTCTCCACATTGGTGGTAGATTTTACGACTGAATGATTCCCAATTTAATATCAATGCGTCTTAAACCTCCTCTCCTCTCCTCCTCAAAGCTCCGGTCTGCGAAACCTGAGGTCGCGGGTTCGATTCCCGCTGAGGGCAGATATTTGTGTGATGAACACGAGTATTTGTACCTTAGTCTATGATGTCCTATGTATTTATTTATGTATATATATATAAGTAAATATATCGTTTTCTAATACCATAACACAAGCTATGCTTAAATTGGGACTATGTCAATTTGTGTGGAAGTGTGCTAAGGTATTATTATTATTACATGCATACATATCATCACGCTAAGTCCCTAGCGGGGTAGGCATTATTATTATTATTAGTTTATATATGTACGAACATTTTGAATGTATTTATAATAATATTTGAATGTCCCAGTGTTCGACAGCCTGGGCAACGCTCGCGCCAACTCGATGACCGCGAGCGGGCAATGTCGGCTGGCGGCGCTGATCCCTTGCGCTCAGGACGCATCGCACATCTACGACTGTAATGTGCGTTTGTTGTTCCGACTTCACGCCTCCTTGCCGGCGGACACACTCGCCGGCCACAGAGAGAGGCGAGTGCTAAGCTTTAAATACGATGATCAAATTATTACTAGAGATGCAACGCGGTTGTAAGCGTGTATAATAAGTACGAGCAAGATGGAATTACTGAGATAGTGCATTCAATCATACAAAGAAACTGACAATTTTATAATATTAGTATGTATAGGTTTATTAGGTTTAATATTCGCCTGTGTACATAATACAGGGTTTTTAGAGAGTTGAATGTGATCGACCTTCCGTTCCTGTTTGCAGATTCCGTCAGCAGTTCAAGAAGCTCAGTTCGTTCTACAAACACGCCAGCAGCCTGCAGTACTACAGGAACTTGCTCACGCTGCCTGTGCTACCATCCAATCCACCAAACTTCTTACAACAGGTAAACAAAAATACTCATTTCCTCTCACCTTCCCGGACCCCTGTAGGGGGGTCCCCGAAGAGATAGGCAGAGATACTCACTTTCTATACATACGCCTTTGAATCGCTTCTCAGACGTATGCAGGTTTCCTCTCCATGTTTTCCTTCACCGTTAAGCTCGTGGTGTGACTAATCACTGTACTTAAGTTCAGAAAAACTCATTGGTGCAGTCGGGATTCAAACTTGCCATCTTTTTGGCAAAAATGTTTCCTACATGCGCGTAAAGCATAACTATTGCGTACCGACCAAGTACCATCAGTCGTTGCATTCAATATATTCTCCCTTCCAGAGTGACTTCGGCACGTACGTGACGCCCGTCGTGACGATACCTGAGCCGGCGCTGGACGAGGTGGACGCAGTCGGCTCCCTTATTGACACGTCAGACACTATGAGTCAGGTGGGCATAGACAAAGTATTTTTAATCATACAAACATACACATAGATGTAAACAGAGAGTATAGAGCGCCAACTCTCTCTAGACTTAAATACCTACATACCTCTTTTGCGTTGGTCGTCCACATTTATCACTCAGTATCTGTATTTTCAATCATCTTGGGAAACCCCCTATCTCCCCTTCTATCAAGCCCTCAACCTTCGGGAAGTACACGAAACAATATGTGCTGATTCCAGCGTAGCACTCTACTGCATTATAGAAATGATGATAATTCACACTGGACAACTTTAATTCAAGGCTAGTTAGTGAATTTTTTTCGAGTTTGAAGAAGATTGACGATAATCAATACATATAATATATATGTTTATATAAGTATAATATAATATAATATTTTTTAAAACTCGCTCCGATTAGATATCACTCGCGCAATAGGTGAGCGCGATTGTTTGGTTAAATAATAGAATCTATATATATAGGAGATTCCATTTTTGAACTCACTCATCACATATCTCAGGCACTATAAGGCTGATTGACTTGACATTTGGTAGGAGTATTCTTTACGCGGTTTAGAGGTCAGGTAAGAAAGGATTTTAATAAACTCAACTTTTTTATAAAATAAAAGAAAACACGTTTCCACAAACGTGCTTATAGGGGAAGCAATAGTTGAAAAAAATCCTGTTTTTTTTACTTTTTCAAAATCAAAATCAAAATCTTTTTATTTCACATAGGCCCAAGTGGGCACTTATAAAACGTCGAAAAAGAAGCACGGTTCGGGTTGGTCGCTTCCATTGAGAAGAACCGGCAAGAAACTCCATGGTTACTCTTTTCAAATCATTAGGCATATACATATATATAAATATTCACCCGGGCGAAGCTGGGCGGGACAGCTAGTCTAATATACAAGAGTTCGTAGCTATAGCTTGATATGTGTATGTGTCAGATGACACCGGATCACCTCGAGGACTTTGACCCTCGGCCCACGCCTTCCCCGCAGCCCGACCCGGTGGTGGAGCGGGACCGACTCATAGATCATCTGCAGAACGAGCTCAAGAGGATGAGGTAAATGTACAAATAATGCAATATTAAGCGTCTGCCTATCCCGTTAGGGCCGTTACGTACTATATATGTAAAAAATAAGTAAAAAAAATATATTTTATTTATTTTATTCAAATCAAAATATTTTTATTTCACATAGGCCTAGATAGATGAGCACTTATAAAACGTCGAAAAAGGTGCACGGTTCGGGTTGGTCGTATATTATGTAAAACATCTATATTAGTATATTTTTATACATTTGATATCTTCTCGTACTCTCTGAAAGAATTCACGAGGGCTTTAACCAATATAGTGCCATCCACGAAGACGCGCCCCACTATTTTTCACTATAGTTTATAGTGTAAGTGTGCAACCTGCCACAAATGTTTGAGTATTATAGGTACACACTGATTACCTATGAGTTCACACGCACACTACAATTAACATCGGGTCATACCCCCCGCATTCCGCGACCCCCTCGTGTCGAAATTGATAGGGCGCGTCTTCGTGGATAGCAATATCTATACAAGCATATTGTGTGTGAAGGAAAATACTTTAAGGATTAAATAGGTATATTTTTAATTACTTCGATCTGCACGTCGATCGCATCGTATTAGGTCAACCTGTTAGGATACTAGTAAGTGTAATAATAATAAATTAATATTTTTCAGGTATTGATATCCATATTGCAGGCTATCATTTAGCATACTTTAAACGAAATGTGATTATAATAATGTATTACCCACAGATCGGAGGTGTCTCAATTAGTACAAGAACGGAACACGATGCTGGGCTCGATGCGGGAACATTGTACACGGCTGGAGTCACAGCTACAACAAACAAAGGTACTTCTGACTTTTTAACAGGGTGGCACAAAAGCTTGCCGCCTGTTTCGACTCCAGGGATCACTCGCGCTTTGACGAAACTTATATATAATGTATAAGGGATAAACACACTCATGCCGTCCCAGAAGGGTCCTCTAAGGGGTAGGCAGAGGTATATAGGTAGTACTCCCACACCCAATCTTATATATTTTATACTGTATGATATATACATTACCGGTCCATTCTTCCATGTTAACCTTTTTGTTACAATTAAGTAATAAACATTTTACGAAGCTCGTTACGGTTTTTGTCTTTTTACAGTAATGATTTTCTTTTCAGTCAGAATTAGAAGAGGAAAAGCAAAGAGCGGATGTGTTGTCGGTACAAACTCCTGAAATAAAACGTATGTACACACAATTACACATTTTGCATTTAAGATTCCATATTGCCCCGCCTCTATTGCAGGCTTCTTAACCTTAACGTAATACCTACGATCAGTTAGTTTTTGGGACATTCACATTTTACATATAACTAGTTTATTTGTATTAAATACTACTTATGCCCGCGGCTTCGCCCGCGTGGAGTTTGAAACAGTAGCTTATGTATTTTCCTGCTAGAATCGGTTCAGCCACTATGCCGTGAAAGAGCAACATGGAAACATTATAATAACATTTATAATATTAGTAAGTTTATATTCAAATTGATACGTACCCTTAACCAATTTCACCTACGCTCATATAGAATATAAAGGTGCCGCTGCTAATCCAAATGTTATGTTACGTATAACTTTTAATTCCCAGAAAAGTTAGCAGAGACCGAAGACAAAGCCAAAGTCACGGATGAAAAGTTCCAGAAGTTGAAGGGAGCATACACTCAATTGAGAGAAGAACACATCTCGCTGATCAGACAGGTTGGTAGTGTGTGGGTTGGGATTTTAATAATATATAAAATGTCAAAACAAGGCAAAGCGGTGCCTCATATTTATAAAGATATCCTGGACCGATCATACACAACTTACTTACTGCCAAATTAAGATAATTTATTTATTTATTTATTTATTTACACACACACCTTAACATCCTTACAGTAGGTATACCAATATGATGTTAAAAGAAAATAATAATAATAATAATAATAAGAAAAAAGACAAACAAATAAAATATTTGGACTTGGCTCACGAGATTGTCAGCATGTGGGATGTGGACTCTGCAATCATTGTGCCGATAGTAATAACGGCCAATGGCCTAATGGCAAAGAGCCTCGACCAACACCTCAAGAGGCTCTCGTTAGACGGTTGGATCAAGTGCCTGATACAGAAAGCAGTACTGCTCGAAACGGCACGTATTGTGAGGAGATTTCTTTCTCTGGGACCCTAGCCACCGGTACCTTGGACCCTGATCCCGATACCGGTGGGCCCCTATATTTTATATTTTTAAATATGTTTTTTTTTATATATATATATTTAAAAATGTAATATATGAGACTTATTTTAAATAAAGAATAATAATAACATTAATAAACTAATAATCTTGTACTATTGGAACTAGACAACGACATACATAATGTACATAGTGTATTATGAAATAAAATATCAAGTTAATATTTATGATGTTTAGAAAGCCGAGGTTGATAAAATGTCAGCTAATTTGCGAGCTACGGCAGCACAACACGAGAGCGCCAAGACAGCATTGCAGCAACAACTTAATGATAGAATCAAGTGAGTACCCATCTATAATAATTCTTTCTTTAAACTTATTTCGACAAAACCAGATGAGACCAGATCATATCTACTACGCACACGGTTTTGGCCATAGAATTTGAACAACATAAAAAAACAATGAATTTCTCCTTTTGCAAAGTACATAATACTTATGGAAATTTAATGTTTTTCTAACCCATTAAATGGAACTAACTTTGAAAACGAAACCGGGGAGAACTCTCCTGTCAGGTTTTTTTTATCTTAGTAACGGTGGTAACTGCAGATTTATATTTAGTTTGTGATTAAACGTCATGAACTAATATATAAAATTATCGAACTGATAGTTATAAAAAATGCGACAGTATTAGAACTTGATATTTTGATAACTATCATAATCATAGTCGCCGAAAGTGTAGGCGAGGGTTAACGACACTTTCTATCTCGTCGGATGTAAATTAAGATGTCAACGTGAAAAATGGCGAGTCTGTCAATGTTTATAACTATACAAACTATACCCTTTATCACGTCGATTCCCTTACGGTGTTGGCAGTGAGAGTTCGTACCTACTTCCCAATTCATCAGCCTATTCATACAGGCTCATCGGTTATTGAATGTGTAAATAAAAATCTTGAAACGAAATGTTCTTGTCTGTACTCCATTCTAGAGACGTGGAATTACTTCAGCAGAGTGCCTCCTCGAGTGAAGAGATAGAAGCGTACAAAAACGAAATATTGAGTCTTCGAACTGATCTCGAACAAACAAGACAGAAAGAGGTTGAGCTGGAGACTCTGCGAGCTTCGATGGAGGCTCTAGAGATTGAACATAAGACTGCGACAGTGGAGCAACAAGACAAACTGACAACGATTGTGAATGAGCTCAAAGAGGCGACGGAAAGTCTCGAAAAGGCCAAACAAGAGAAAGAAGAGAAAGAGACGGAATTGGCGAAGGTTAGAGAAGAGTTGCAAGGACTTAAAGAGAAGAGTGGAAATGAGTACAAAAAGGTAGTAGAAGAAAAGGAGGCAGCATTAAAACAAGTGAATGAACTGACACAACAATATCTACAGGAGAAACAGGTTAGTATTACAAGATTTACATTAAAAAGATATATATATTGTATATATGTATATACATATATATTCATAGAAACTGAACCATAGAGTGGGTAAATTAAGCATGGTACTAACAATTTAGTGTTGATAACGCTTGTTAATAATACTGTCTCGTTGTATTTAACTCTTATTTTTGCATGTGATGTAATAATAGATGTAATTCGTAACGCGCATGTAATTTACAATGATTCATGTATGTTTTGATTTCTTAGGAACAGGCTAATTATATTAACAGTTTGCAAGAAAATCTAGAGACCTTACAACAAAAGCTTATAAATACAGAAACTTCCTTTGCACGGCGATCTGAGGATTTCGATCAAAAACTATCAGTTAAAAGCCAAGAGTTGGATAACTCTCTCACTGAGAAAGATGTAGAATTACAAAAGGCACTCGACGAGATCGTCGATTTGACCACTGAAATCAATAATACTCAGGCCTATTACGATGGCCAATTAGAAGAGAAGTCTTTAGAAATAGAAAGTCTGCTTGAAAAGGTAAATGAATTGTCGGAACTAAAACATAACAGCGAAAACTCTATATTAGAGCTGACAGCAGATATGGAGGCTATCAAGAAGAGACTAGATGAAGTTACTTCTGAAAAATATGACATTGAAAAAATGCTTTTAGAAAAAGAGACTGAGATATCGGAATTCCATAATAAAATTCAAGAATATAAAATCATGAAAGACGATGAAATCTCGGCACTTAACGAGAAATTTCAAACGAACCAAAGAACGCTAATTGAACTCCAAGACATGATTAAAGGTAACTCAGATTTGAGTGAGACACAAAAGTCGGAAAGTGAACGCTTACACCAAAAGATAGCAGAGCTAGAGGCAGTCATAGAAACCAAAAACAAAGAAATAATGGAGTTTAGTTCTAAATTTAATGAAGCTGTATCTAACGTGGAACAACAGAAAAATTACTACGAAAACCAGCTCAAGGAGAACGGATATGAAATTGCTCTTTTGAAGGACAAGTTGCAAAACTTAGCGGAATGCAAGGATGAAATAATTAACAATTTGAGAACTATGATTGCAGAAAAAGATGAACAAGTGATAAATCTTAACGTTCAAGTAACAAAATATTCTGAAGAGGCTTCTCGTCTGGCAGATGAATTACTGGAAACCAAAGCAGAGTTAGAAATAGGTATGAACGAATTTATGACATTGAGAGATGAACACGACTCTATTGTTGATAAAAATGATACTAATCTTACTCTCAAAAACCAAGAACTGAGAGACCTCCATGATGAAGTAAATAAATTAAAAAAAGAAAAGATAGATATCATCTTTGAAAGGGATCGGCTGACTAATGAGTTTTCTATTCAGAAAGAGGTTAGTGTTCCAAAAATGGCATATATGATTGTCGTATTAATTGTAATAATTGTAAACTAATCTTAATAACACGTTTTTGATAGGTACTGGAAAATAACATGAAAGAGATATCTGAACGACATAGTAGGCTGTCAGCGGAATATGACGAATCAATGGCAGAAATGAATGGTGAAATTGGTCGTCTAAAAGCAGATATTGATCAATTGAACACCGAAAAACAGGAACAGATGGAAACATTAACACTTCAAATTAAAAACGAATCAATAAGCCATTCCAATGAAATCGCTAGGAGAGACGAGATCATCGCCGAGGCTGAAGCTAATATACAGAAATTGACAAATGAACTAGGAGAGTTTAAAACATTGAATTTGAAAGAGAAAGATACCATTGACGCTATCGTATCTGAGAAAGATAGCAAAATGCAGGTCAGAATTGGAATATTACTTATGCGCCGAGTTGTGTTTTAATGTCACTGAGTTTTGTGTCAAGTCACTGGATCGTGTTTCGTGCAATTTGTGATGGTGGTGGTAATTGTTCTGTTTATCATTTATTGTTGTGATTGTTGAAATATTCTCACGATTAGGGAATTCTCTGGTTGAGGGCTGCATCTTATTAACATTCGATATCTGAAGAGAATTGCAGTGAGGTTTATTTATCTTGTTTATGGCATGATCTATTACTTAATTGCATGTCTTATTTTATTCTTCTTTTCCGCTCCGCCTGTGCTCTGCATGCTACGGACTCTTCCGGATCTTCTCTCGGACTCCGACGGCCTTCAACTATACCCTTCGCATGTCGGGAAGTAGATATTGGACGCTAGACTAGGACACATTGAGAGCGAGAAATTGAATGCTGAATGTGAATTGCAGGATTTATTACAACACAATACTATTCTTGAAGCCGATCTTGCGGCTGTCAAGAAGCAATTAGAAGAGGCGCAGCAGGCGCTTGAACTTAGTAAGTATATCACCTACACATTACACAGTTTTGTGATATTAATTCATTTTAGAGATCTAAATATGATCTATATATAATCTCTTTGAGTTAATGATAAAAAATCGTATTTCAAATTCACAAAAAGACAGGTTATTTTTAATTCTGAATATTACTGATCACTATGAGTATAGATACTGCCATCCATTACGACGCGCGCCCCCAATTCCTAGTGGAGGAGGTCGCGGGTGCGGGCAGTATGACCCGAGTGTATTAATTATAGTTTGCGTGTGCACTCATACGTAATCAGTGTGTACCGACAATACTCAAACATTAGTGGAAGGTGGCAAACTTACACTATAAACTAAGAGGAAGAATAGTTGGGCGCGTCTTCGTGGATGGCACTATCTATAATCCTCGTATGACGTAACAACTCGACCTACTGGCATTCATAAATTGCTACATGATACTAGAGTACAGAAAAAGATTGCGATGAATTAAAAACGACGAAACGAAAGCCAAACCACCCTGTTAAATTAACATTAAAGCGAGCTAAGCCATGGACAAAAGCGAGTATTAACAGTATTGACATGTTTGCCTAGAATCATCAAGATTAGTGCAGTGTGCGCGTGAAGTGGCATTAGATGTGACTGACGGAGCCCTGGCCGCCTTGGAGAGGGCCAACGCCGAAGACACAAACCAAGCGGCCGCAGAACTGGCCGCTAAAGCTTTTCTGGACCTATCTTCATATAATGAGGTAATGAAAGTTATTGTGTAGCAGCCGTGGTTCGAGTGCTTGTCTGCAATACAAAGATTGCAATTTACTAATGAGTTTTTCTGAATAACTACATATATTCATACATATCATTACGCCAAGTCCCTAACGGGGTAGGCAGTCTGAATAACTAACAGTGGTAATTATAGTGATTAGTCACACCACGAGCTTTACGGTGAAGGAAAACTTCGAGAGGAAACCTGCATATGTCTGAGAAGAAATTCATACAAGTACCAAGTACCGTACTGCTTGAGAAACGGCGATGGACTCTCCATCTGTCATGGTAACTCAATGTCGGCAACTAAAATATATCTCCGACGAAAAGTGGGTGTGTGGGTGCTTCACGTCTCTGCTTAACCCTTCGGGACACTTGTAGGAAGGCCTGAAGATTATATGGAAGAACGTGCTAAAGCAAGTCTATGTTTATTACAGGTTAAGGGTAACGAAGAGAATCTAGCCAAGAGCACGATATCCGTAGCCCACAATACTTCCCAGCTATCCGCCTACATCCTTGACCTATCACATACCTCAACGGATATGGAACAGGCTGAAAGTGAGTAATATGTACTATTGTTTTCTTCTCAATCTATAGTTTCTATCGACATTTAAATAATTTTTCTTCGGTTTATCATTTCCCTTATGAAATAAGCTCTAATCAACTTATAATAATTAAATTATTCGCTTGTTTTACAATTATTATTATTTATATTTTATATAATATTCTCTCGTGAAGTACGAGGTTGGACTGCATTTATCGCGGGCTTTTGGCCAAACGAAAAATGGAGAAATATTGTAGGCGTAGAGAGCGCATTACAGCGACAAAAATTTGCGAACTATTCGGCATGTGTTTAAGATTACAGCCTTTTGGAGTTGCATATATGTGAGTTTGTGAATGTCTAGAGTTATGAGGCTTTTATTTACATTATTATTATATATACTTGTATGTTTTTTATCTACTTTGCAATTGTTTATTTATTAAAGACTAATATTATGAATATCAAAGAGCGACGATTATCGATCTGTCTGAAAATTATAATACCGTTAAGTATAATTCTCCTAGTTGCGTGTTTGAGCAAGAGTCTCTATCGTAGAACTACAGTCGGAGTGTCGCTCCATGCTGTCATCGACGAGGCAATGCTTGGAGTCCCTGAAGGGCGGGTGTGCGAGCGCGTCGGTGTGTGCGGAGGCTCGCGCGGGCGTGCTGGGGGCGGCGCGCTTGGCGGCTGCAGCGGGGCGGCGCGGCGGCCGCGGGGTGGACGACGAGCTGGCCGACATGGACCACGCCGTCGAGCAAGCTGCCCAGCAGATAGAGGTCGGCAACACACACGACAACATACATACGACTCACACACACACACACACACAGATACTAAGAAATCTATCTTCTTAAATATGAATATCAATATTTTTTATCAATGTTTGTTGGTCTCGTAAGAATTCTAGCATGGTTATTTAGCTAACTGTAAATTGATCGCATTTAAATTTTCATGGCACGAATGCCGCCTAGTAGATCGAGGTCAGCACCACACTCGAGAAGAAATGTATCTACCACACATTTATTTATCTTAGTGATCTTATGTCCCACTGCTGGGCACAGGCGTCCTCTTCTTTGGCCCCACTCCGAATTCACGCCTAGCTATCTGAATATAATTTCTGGGAATACCTATTATTTTATTGCTTGTATTGAAGCTTGTCCGTTTCATAATTTAATGTTCCTTCAGGAAATGCTTAAAGCCAGCCGCGCTGGAGATTCGGGCGTGAAGTTAGAAGTGAACGGCAAGATCCTGGACGCGTGCACGACGCTGATGGGCGCCGTGAAGATACTGGTCCAGGACGCGCGGCGCCTGCAACAGGAGCTGGGCGACACCAAGGCGCGCCAGAACATGTACCGCCACAACCCGCAGTGGTCCGAGGGGCTCATCTCCGCCGCCAAGGCGGTCGTCTTTGCCGCCAAGCTGCTTGTGTGAGTAAATATGCTTACAATTTGCAATCAAGGCAAATAGGAATAGTTTTTTTTTTATCAATTAAAAGGCAACCGACACAAACACAACCCAAACCAGAATTGTGACGCCATCTACCGGTCTATAATCCTTACCTTAAAAGGCAGAGTTTGTTTATTTCATGTGTATGTCAGGTTATATGCTGTCCCATTAGACTCTATTGTAGTTCCGGAAGTTGTTAATATCGTGTGTAAAGTGACAATGTCCAAAGTGTCTAGTGATATGTGTCATGAGTAATTCTTTTTCTGAAAGTGCCACTCCATTACCAGAAGTTGGCCGTTAGCTCTGTAAACTTTTCCCTGTCTTGAGCCATGAGCATTGTCACACGAATCTTGTGTCAAGTGACATGTGTCAAGTGACGTGTGTCAAGTGACGTGTGTCAAGTGACGTGTGTCAAGTGACGTGTGTCAAGTGACGTGTGTCAAGTGACGTGTGTCTAGTGACATGTGTCTAGTGACGTGTGTCAAGTGACATGTGTCAAGTGACATGTGTCAAGTGACATGTGTCAAGTGACAAGTGTCAAGTGACACGTGTCAAGTGACATGTGTCAAGTGACATGTGTCAAGTGACATGTGTCAAGTGACATGTGTCAAGTGACATGTGTCAAGTGACATGTGTCAAGTGACATGTGTCAAGTGACATGTGTCAAACGACACGTGTCAAGTGACATGTGTCAAGTGACATGTGTCAAGTGACATGTGTCAAGTGACATGTGTCAAGTGACATGTGTCAAGTGACATGTGTCAAACGACACGTGTCATGTGTCACGCGCGTATGTGCAGCACGTCGGCCGACGAGGCGGTGGGCGCGGCGGGGCGCGTGGAGGGCGTGTCGGCGGCGGCGCACGAGGTGGCGGGCTCGACGGCGCAGCTGGTGGCGGCGTCCCGCGCGCGCGCGCCTCCCGCCGCGCCCGCGCTGGCGCGCCTCACACTCGCCTCGCGCTCCGTGGCCGCCGCCACCGGCGCCGTCGTCGCCGCCGTGCGCGCCGGCTCGGCGCTTGTGCACGACCAAGGTACACTACTATTATATTACTGGAGCCGTGGTGGCCGGGTGGTTCGAGTATTTGCCTGCAACATACTGATTGCAAGTTCGAATACCGACTGTACCAATGAGTTTTTCTGAACTTAAGTACAATGGTTAGTCACACCACGAGCTTTACGGTGAAGGAAACCATCGAGGGAAAACTGTATACATTTTATAGGAAGATAATTCAATATGTATAGTCGTCCATGAGTAAGGGCGATGGACTTTCCATGTGTCATGTTGGCGCCTAAAATAAACCTAGCGGAAAGTGGATGTGTGGGTACTACCTATACACTTCTGCCTATCTTTATGGGAAGGCCTGACTTATACTAAAATTAAAATTAAAATTTAGAGCAGTATTGGATAAAATTTGACACCGCTAGAAAAATAATATACCAATGAAAACAAATTCTACGGGGGTATCCTCCATCCATACATACATATACATACATACCAATGTGATATTTAGGTGCCAACCTGACAAATGGCGATTCCATCTCCGTTTCTAAAGCACATTTAAAAGGAAAAACTTCGTGGTCACGCTTACAGGTGTAGTCCATTGTCTGCGATACGAAAGGAGGAGATAGTCCAGTCTAACATTAAACCCTCCTCCCCTAATGGGTCGCTATCCGCTCACGTTGTGTCATCGCAGAGGCCCTGGACACATCGGCGCTGTCGCTGACGGCCACCCGCCGGCTGGAGATGGAGAGCAAGGTGCGGGCGCTCGAGCTGGAGAGTGCGCTGGACGCTGAGCGCGCCCGCCTCGCCGCGCTACGCAAGCGACATTACCACCTCGCGCAGGTGCACGAGGTACCACACCCGACTGTATGCCCTATGCTCCACCCGTATGAGGCCGGCAACTAATGATACTTCAAATAATACGGGTTTTACCCCCATAGGGCATGGAGACCTAAATATACTAAACTAGCTTATGCCCGCGGCTTCGCCCGCGTGGAAAGAGCAACATACATATTTTTGCCTTTATAATATTAGAGCTTTGAATCTTTCGGGGTTCAAATGTAGCCTATGTCTTAATCCTGGGTATAAGCCATTACCATAAAAAAATATCAGTAAACCGGCTTTTTTTTTTCAATAAAAAGTCATATCCTATGTTACTTCTTATACCTCCAGGAATATGTGTACAAACTTTCATGATAATCGGTTGTGTAGTTTTTACGTGAAAGCGTAACAAACAAACTTCACAAAATTCACATTTATAATATTAGTAAGGATATACGGTCTATATAGTATAATATAATATAATATAAAAAAACAATTTCGTAACGGGTTTTCTATTACTATTATCCCGTTGCGAAACATAAGGGTGTTTAGTAGTCAGGTTTCCTTGCGATGTTTTTCTGCACCGTAGCTCGTGATGAGACTATTCAAATTTAGAAAAACTCATTGGTACAGTCGGGATTCTAACTTGCAATCTTTGTGTAACAGGAGATAACGCGAACCACTGGACCACTACGGCTCTTAATCTCGTCTTAATTTATATAATTGAAAATATATGGGACAAATCTTGACAATTTCACACCAATGAACTGTAAGTACTATTTGGTTGAACACGGTAGTTAATTTATAAATTTTGTTTCAGAACGGAAACATGACAAATGGCAAAGAATGAATACAAACTCGCCAAAAGGAATATATCTATATCCTCACACCTTCCCACAAGGGTCCCCGAAGGATTGGCAGAGGTGTATAGGTAGTACCCACACATCCACTTTCCGCCAGTGATATATTTAAGGAATAGAATTTTTTTTTTTTTAATTTTTGCACTAAAGTTGTAAATATACACTGCATTTCAGAACCTATCATTCTATAACCCCATTTTATACTCGTATACAACGAATATTTTACGTAAAGTTTTTGATAATGTTTGCTCAGTTCGAAATGGACACAGGAAAGAAATTAGTCTTCCTTGATTAGACTAAAACCGACGTACGTAGAAGTATTTACACGCCTACATTACAACACAAAAAAAATATAAAATTTCAATCGTCAAGACGTCAAAGATTCGATACTTTTTTTAGATGTTGCTCTATAAGCAAATCTCGTGCAAGTAATTTTTATTTATAAATATTTTACGGGTTGCCACCCGTTCGCTTACGTTTTTATTAATCAAATTTATTTCTATTAAACTAAACTTGATGGTAATGGTCAAAATTCTGGCCCATCCAATCTACCTATAACCAAATTACTCATTTATATAGAAATATATTTTCTTTGTTGTTGTTTTTAAAAAGGTGCATTCTTGCCTTGATTCCGAATATAACGTATTGAACGGCTGCATGATGACACGTCATACATATATTAAGCAATAAGGAAAATATCGACAATAATGTAGATTCTTATTATGTTTATTTTATTAGTTTTGTAATCAATATAAGTATGTATATTTTTATATTATTTAAAGCATCATTGCAATGTTGGTCCTGCGTCACTAGTAGACTGATAAGAGTCAATGAGTAGTCTGTAAGAGTAATTAGGAACTCCGTAAGGTATGTAAGTTTGGAGAACGCAGTCTTACTGGCGGTGCCTTTGATACTGCACGCACATGATAATAATATCGGATTAATTCCACACAAGTGGATCGAGTCCAAAACTAAGGAATTGCACTATGGCAAATATTAATCGATGTACATACCTTATATATATGACTATGCCGCAGTACTAAATAATACACCATCCATACCAACCAGCTAAAACTTAAACTGCTTTTATCTGACATGTCGAGATTGCATTTTGTCTGGTTAGTTCATCTTAATATGTATGTATGAATAAATAATAGGTCATACACCTAATAGAAGCAGTTCTGAATAGTTTAGTGAGTGTACTAAATGTGCTAAATGTCCAGGAATTTATAATAAGGCTGGTCTAGTGTGCAAAAAATGTAAGGGTCATGACCCCGCATTATTTTGCGTTCCCTAATACTACGTCAGGCTCAGCAAGCCTTAAAATTGTTTTCAGTCCCCACGAGTTGCTTGCGATATTGCACTTTCAAGGGAATTTGAGCTTTAAGCAAAGAGACTAATTTAAGAAACCACGAGTTTTAAGTATCTTTATGTACTTGGAGCGTGTAATAAAAAGCCAGTTCTTTATCGTAGTCAAACTATTAATCGTGATGAGTCTATCTGTCAATGGTATTTCGTTTATACATAGGCGAAAAAAATATTTCGTCCATGTACCTAAAAAAAACGATTTTAGGGAGGACTTCTTTAAAAAACGTACCTATTGACATCGATATATAAGTAACAACGCAAAATTTCACGAGAATTGGCCAGTTTCAGGGTACAGGGGCGTTACCTTAAAATTTTATATCGTTTATTTTATTCTCATCTTTTATGTCTACCCTACATCGCATTGCAGTAATGATGAGGTTAATCCCTTGTAGTCAAACCAGTGAGACTTAATAGGTTGGCTATGAAAGAACAGGCAACACGTGTTTCTGCCCAATAGACCTGAAAGTTTATTTTGGAAATGGGTTTTGCACTAATATACACTATTAATGCAATATTTTACTAAGTTTAGTGACGTTATCCAAGTGTCTAGATGTATTTCATTGTGAATATATCTTTAATTATTTTCATTATCATTCTGGGATTTGTATATCCAGTCACTGTTTATGTTCAATATATAGAATATATAATTTGTATAACACTTTATAGGGTCAATAAATTTAACCAATAATCCTGAACGGATTAATATTATTTTTGTTCACTAAGTTTATATAACGTAAAAGAAAGTGGCAACAGTATTTTAAGAAGTGTGATTATGTTAGCTTATAATATATTTTTTTAATTAGCAAAATACATATGTACACATACTTTAAACTATTCAATGTTAGCAAATACTGCATTCTTTTTTTTTCTGGATGTTTACTAATAACTAATAAAATGTGTCACATCGGTGTAGTTTTATTGCTTTATATTAACTTAATACATAGATACATCGTTATAGAACAAACATAATCGGAAAGCCCAAGGAAGTATTTTTCAATCGGTTAAGGGGGCGTCCATAAATTACGTGAGATGTTTAAGGGGGGAGGGGGTCGAATCAAATCTCATCTAATCTTACGTTGGAGAGAGGGGGGTCTCGGCAAATATCAGGCAATTCTTTTTCTAATTAAACAAAAAAATATATACTATTTTGGTCCATTTAATCCAGATTGAACATGCATAAGATTTAATCTTATACTTAAACTAAGCAATATTTATTACTAGTCTTAACTAGTCGTAAATAAAGCACGAAGCAATTTTTTTTGTTCTTTTTACAATAACAATCCAACGCGTTTACGTAAGAAACCCACATTTTGAAAAATCTCACGTGAGATTGGGGGATGGAGGAGGGGGTTGAATAAAATCTCACGATATCTCTCCAGGGGGGAGGTTACAGAAAATTAAAAAAATACACCTCACGTAATTTATGGACGCCCCCTAAGAAAAGTATAACCTAAAGGTAGGTAAGAATGTTCCCTAATAAAAAAATATATCCTATTCATCCACGATTATCTACTTTTTTTTTACGGTATTTTTAGGTAGTCTAGTGTGTACTGCCAGTACATTATGCAGATGTTACAGCACTCCTCTGCCCACCCCGAGAACTTGGGGCAATGATTTGTATGCACGTTCCTAATCACAATAATGTAAAATGCTGTTTAATATGCATATAGGTAGTTAAGTCCCGTGTCAAAGGCGAGCCCGTGGCAAAATAGGCGATAGCTAATTTCTTGATAACAAATCGATAAGACAGACCATGTTGTTCGCAGTTTGCTTTATTTAGAGGAGGCATTTTGAGCAAGACTAATACAAACTTTAAAAAACTGTGTTACATTTACAAGCCTAAGCCGTTTCACGAATTGATGAAATTTGGGAGAGATATAAGGCCTTGGAGACCGTAAGCTACTTGTTGTAGTAAAACTTCATAGTATACAACATTTGAGAAACGAACCATAGCGACAAAAAGTACCTACTTGAAAATAATTGCGTAATAATAAATTATCAGTCCTATCCAGGATGTAGCGTGAAGATAAATGAAACTAAAACATTGGCTTATTAATACTTCGTATATTGGCCGTGTTAAACTAATACTGCTAAAATAAACAAAACACAAAAAGCTTGGCAACCTTTTGTTGATTCCATTTAAAAACCACACAAAAGGCTGTCAGGAACAGTTGTCAAATGCTCCGACAGGAATGCAGATCTATACATCGAAAATATTTATTTCAAATAATATACACAATCAAATGCATTCATAAAGCAAACTATTAAGTAGCAACAATGGAGGTTTACATCATTTACTGATTAAAATAAATTGATTTGATCAATAATTATACTTTTATTATAAAATCGCATTGTTTGTGCAAAATTATTAGCTAAAACCACAACAATTATTAACTGTACTCATAATACATACGTACATATTATAATGTACAATACGGAGTGTATTGTACTGTAATGAGTGTAGTGTACTACAACATTCACTAAAAATACATCAAATTTAATGTTTAAAATTAGGCCACAGTTTAAATGTTAATGCATGTTCGATTTTTATTACAAAAGTAATGTAGTCTGCAAGAAGCCATAATCCAATCACTGTCTAATACGGTTATATCAAAATTCAAAATCTTATTACGTTGGTAAAACCTTCGAAAATTTAGCACCACATATTGGCTTCTTACTTATAATAAAATCTATTGAATTACATCCGTTAAGAGTGCATGTTTTTGTTATACAGCCTAAGTCTCAATGTGTTCAAATTGTATGAGCAAATAGAGTGGAATTACGATTGTTTAAGAGTAAAAATCCTTGTGATATAATCTATGTCTCAATGAGTTTAACAAATATGAGCAAACATAATGTAATACAAGCCAAGTGATCTACAATTGATAATACAGCAATTGTGATTTGGATTATATTAATATGATAAATAGGATAACTTAATAGTTTGTTAATGTTTAGTTGAGAGGGTTGGGAGTAGAGCAAGTCCCTTTCAAATTATATGGTGTTAGTTACAGTGGAGGCTCATCCCACTTAACGTGTCTCTCTCGGGTGAGGTGAACAATGCGCACATGAACAGCCTGGTTCTTCTCAAACTTCGGAGGGATTGGGCAGAGTCGGTATATGACTTCGTCACCTGGTTGCGGTACATACTCTCCTTCAATGCTGTTGATAGGATTTTAATGAATTTTAAATTGCCTTAACCTTGACAACTGCAGATATTTACATTATTAACACAATACATGTACACATCAGTCTGACACATTTAACAACAGTCAAGAACCCAATATTTTAACAGATTTACACTGTTAACAATTAATTGCCAATTTAGTTTATATAAATATTACATCTTTAATCTGACTTTTTATATTATTTTTATTTATTTTTTTGTACAACAAGAGTAGCAAACAAGCATATGGCCCACCCCATGGAAAACGGTTACCGCAACCTATTTAACCATACAATACCAAAGTATCACTTGCGTGTTGCCACTCTATTTTTTTAGAGTTTTACTGTGTTGGCAGCACAATGAAACACCACATGAAATACCACACACCCCTGGTGTTGCAAGCGTCCATAGGCGGCGGTAACCGCTTACCATCAGGCGGACCGCATGCTTGTTTGCCACCCAAGTGGTATAAAAAAAAAAAAAAAAAAAAAAAAATTGATTGATGAAAATTGATAGAGGTCACTTGCTACAATTATTGGTATAGGATTGTTTCAGTCCAACACAAAGTGTCAAACGGAACGATAAACGAGGTTATTGGTATATCATATGGGTGGTAAATTCATAATCCTTAACTTAAGTGTCCAAATAACTGATAAAGAGTTATGCACATGATTTAAACTCATATCAATCAGTTCATTAAATTAAGAGTCTATGTTACTTACTCAGATATATGGACGAAGAGGTCATCGCCACCTTGTACTGGAGATACAAATCCGTGACCCTTTTCGCGACAAAATGATTTAATTTTTCCACTTTCCAATGGGTTTCCCAGAGCCCTTTCTGATCTACAAGAGACAATTAAATATGATATTTCAAAAGAATTCAATCCATTTGCTATTTTACGTATTTCATTGGTAAACAAATAAGAAAAGGAACACTTACGTCGATGCGGTTCTATTACGACGTGTGATTATAGGGCTCGGGAGCTGTAGATGCGAGTTTGTTTTATTAGGAGAATCATCACTGTTGAATCCATAATCATTTGACATGATTACTCGAAGATAACAATACGCTTAATTATTATAACACTATATTATTACGTTCCAGCCCAATCTCAACGAAACCAAAATGTCAGCCTGTGACACAGAACATATATCATATATACCAATCTAGACACAGAACAGAAATAGACAAGCGGAGCATTTAACTGACATTCTATTCAATTTGTCGATATCGTTAATTACTTTTAATTTAAATAATCTTAAGCTATATGCATATATAATAAGCTTATAACATATAATAGAAACGATGTACGTATTGAGCATTTTATTTTACTTACGTTTTTTATTTATTAAAAATATTGTTAAAACCATATTAAAGTTGCAAATAATAGTTTTAGTGGCTCTAGTGGAGAGCACGACAGCACGTAGCCTTTTTAATTTATGCCTGAAGGGCAAATATCGACTAAGCCGAAAGAGCTATCAGCCGTTACCCAGAGTATGCCTACCGTCGCATCGTCAATGCTCATTGTCGTTCCCACAGGAGTTACACATGAAGGATACTGTCCTGTACTTTGGGCATAAAAATTTTGGAAATGATACAGTTAAGTTGGTAATTATTACGCCACTACTGATTCTAGAGTTCTTCGGTGTGAGGGATAAAAAGGATCTCACGAATGGATAGATAAAAAGAAAAATACACATATTCGATTTGGTTTGTGGTTTAATGAAGTATGATCTTTTTACATTTATATTTTTACGTTCTACGTTAATAATATTCTATGATCTTACTGGCTACACCAATATCACATAATGTTATACATATGTATTTTAACATTTAATGTTAGGTGATTAGTATATTTGGCATGAATATAACACATTATTTTCATTACATTTACCTATGTATATTTACGTAAGCATATATCGAGAAGAAGATCAAAACCTACTAATAATTAATTAAGGTTGAAATACGTAGTTTGAGTTGTTTATTCAGAGCCAACAGTGTACAAATCCAAGCAGGATCTATCTTCTTCGCGCAGAGGAAAATGTATTTTTGGTATTTTGAGACCTTCCCAGTCACCCTGCAATGAAATATAAATTTAACAGCATTAACATAATTTTTTTTTTTAATATGTGAATTGGATTTTAAATAATTTGATATAATTATAATATTACATCCAACATAAAAGGTACATAAGTTAAGTTACTTATGTCTTTTTCTCCTCCTTTTTAAGTTTAGAAACCACAATAAAAATATGTTGACAAAAGTTTTTAAAAATTTGTTGTTTCTAAAATTCGATACTGGCAGTATTTATCAGAAACCACAGATATAAAAGTTAATGTGGATGGATGGGACACGTGAAATAATTGTACCTGAAACCGATTTCCGTCAGATTTATTGCATTGCATGGATATCGGAGATTCGACGTAGAGAGTGTGCAGGGCACGCACCCGGAGCGGTGTCCAAGGCCGTATTGACTGGTAGTTGGTGCGAGGTGACGCCTTGTATGAGACCGACATGTTATCCCACCTGGAATATTTTTTATTGGTACACAACCAACATTTTTTTTTTCAGCTTAAATACCGGAAGTTTTGTTACTTAATTTGACAGCCTTATAAGCCCTTTAAGCCAATAAGCCTTTTTAGGCTTAGGGCACTACGCACCTCGACTTAGAGCGTTGATGGTTCGCGAGCTAGGGAGCTGGGCTGTACTGGACTTAGCCATATAGCTACCTTCACTATTTATTTACTAGTGGAGCCCTAGCTTCACATGCGTACATAAGTCATCCTGTAGGTACTGGTATTGAACATGCGTGTTGCCGATAAAATTCTCAGTTTTAAAGTTTTTTTTCGTATTTTCTTTCAGATAAATCATTAAATTTTTTTTGAATTCATCATAATTATTTTAGTTATAATTCACTGATGGCAGCCAGATTGTTGGTCTGCAAATGTCATTCTATATTTTATTCTAATTAACTCGACATTTTATTTTTACTGAATTACGTGTTATATAATACTAGTCAGACTAACTGAAACCTAATGTTATCCGATCCGACAAGATTATAACCACTTGGAACAAAATCTCTTCGTTAATAAGACTAGCTTCGTTAACTGACTGTGTTGTGTTATATTCCAATAACATGTCACCGCATCATGGTCGGCCTGTTTATTTTTCTACCTTCAGTTCAGTTCCAAATTCAAAATTGCCGGGAAATATGGAAACAACTGAACTGAAAAAGCATGCCTAGTTCGTAAGCAGCTGTTTGTGAGAAAGTATATGAGTGTATTGCATAAGTTGATAAAAAATGTCCCCGAGTGCCACACGTTTTTTTTTTGTATTTGTTGCACGCTCATTAGACTAAAAATGTATACATTGTAATAATCTCACGCAAGTGAATTTGTATAGAATACTTGTAGGAAATACATTTCTATAAATCTAAATCAAATTTCTCAACGTGCCTGCGTTCGAACTTAAAAAAGTTCTCTAGCGGTTTGTTGGCGACAGCACTCTTGCAAACTTCGAGCTCTGTGGCAGGATAGTAGTGCAGGTAGTTGACGCACATCTCGTCCGTGATCGCGTGCCCACCGACGGTCGCGTTATCATTGTATTCCGTGTTGTAGACGCAAGTCGTTTCGAGGAAATCCCCCTGTGGATAAGCACTAAGCTTAATAGCCGTAAAAAGAAAAACAAATTTTATGACGGGGAATGAAATTTCCTTAGAGAAATGATGGCCCAAAAGTAGGTACATATTTATAAAAAGAATACCTAATCGTTTTATTTTTGTCTGTTTTTAGCTTAAGTAACCAAATCAATATCAAATCAAAATAATATAGATCATGTTATTTGATAAATAAATGAATAATAATAATAAATATTGATGACAAGGGTAGAAGCATCCGGTAGAAGCATCTCCGTCCGACTCTATGGTTACGAACTCTGACTTTATAGATACCTAACTTTTGAGACAACCAGATTTTCGGCGCGTAACGTGAAGTTAGTTTGTCACTCGCTATACATGCAGATCTAAAGCTACTTCAAAACGTTACTTTGGCAATGAACATTGAATTAACGACTATAACATTAAAAAAATACCGGCAAGACTTTCACAGGGCGATGCAGGATCCTGATTTCTTGGAAGTGAGTGGAGTAGTGTTTGTCGCGGTTCAGCATGGGCAGCTCCACACCGTCCCGCGAGTGCCGTGTCCACACCGCGACGCCAGTTAGGTGGGTGTGTAGTTGACTGCCAAATACTACGATGCCGTCTTCTGGTAAGCCCTATAGGTCATACAGAATATACATACGCACACATACAAACACGCAACCAAACATAAACACTCTTATACTAATGCTCTTATTAAATACCTATCCTTATTAATCTAATTCCCACTTTAATTGTGTCAACTAGAAACTCTGTAACATCTCTTTTTTTACTCAAGCACAAGTACATACGCCTTTTGAATTGCTTCTCAGACGTGTGCAAGTGCAAGTGCAAGTTTCGTCTAGATGTTTTCCTTCACCGTAAAGCTTGTGGGTTCGACTAATTACTGTACTTAAGTTCAGAAAAAGTCATTGGTACAGTCGGGATTCGAACTTGCGATCTTTGTGTCGTAAGCAACTACTCGAACCACTCGGCCACCACAGCTTCTTTACAACAAACATAATAAAAATAATCCTATAATTATACCCTATGTTACTCGGTAAAGATTACTTTCTAATGGTCAAATAGTTTTAAAACCGTCGTTTCGTTTTTGTTTTAAATCGTGACAAACAAACAAAAAGCTAATCTTTACTCTTTATAATAATAGTTTAGATGACGCTGAACTCACCACTCCAGTGCACTGCGGGATGCAGTACCCGGACAGGGGGAAAGCCTTCTGTCCCCCGGGGACGGCCATCTTGTCAGTGTACTCGAGGCCCAACTCCATGATGGCCGCGTCATAGCGACGCCTATTGCCAGTTACGTGTAACACTATCCCGGAACTGTCCACGAAATCTTTAACAAACATATTTTTATTCTATTAAGATGGCTAACAAGCATGCGGTCCGCCTGATGGTATGCGGTTACCGCCGTCTATGGACGCTTGCAACATCAGGGGTGTCGCTTGCGCACTGCCGACCATGCAGGTATCTTTTCACTATGGTTTGTATTGAGATTTCAGTGAATTATTAATAAATTTCAGATAAAAAATAATCCTTAAATTAATAAATAAAACGTATAGATAAAAATTAAAAAGTCAAATTTAATTAAAAATAAATTAAACATTATTTAGAGGCTGGAAACCTTGCATGCAGCCGCTTCCACCACCTTAACATCAGCGAGTCCCACTGCTCGGCTAATACGCTCAGGATACCGTTCAATAGATACAATATCTTTATATATATTTATTTACATGACCCTTCGGGGACCCTAGTGGGAAGGCGTGAGGACATATTATTATTATTATTTACATGAGATAGTATTAGGAAACCTACCTCGTCTCAGTTCTGGGTTATTGTAATGCACTTCTAGCATGACGTATTTGTTCGCGTCTGGTCCGCCCAGAGGCAGGCCTGCTTCCTCAGGGTATGTGAACGGCGGCGCTCCCATTGCCCAAGCTGCTTTTACCTGATTGGAATAAAAGACATAGAAGATAATGGACAGCAAATAGAAAAGGGCGCTCCATAGAATCACTGCCGAGGGCCGTCTGGTCTAGAGGTCTGGTGGTGGAGCTCCTGACTGCGAAACTTGAGGTCGCAGGCTCGATTCCCACTGTGGGCAGATACTTCCGCATACTTGTCTTTGTTTTTAACTTTCGGTTTCTATATTAAATCCATATAAGCAATAACTGAACTAACAGCTGTGCATAGACAATACTTACCTACATATAAACTCGTACAGTACATTTAATATAGGGTTGGTACACAAACAATAATCTCCACCAACCTCTCAAGAATTAAAAAAAAAAGTAACCTAAAATGTACTCTATGTAAGACAAACCTTTGAACAGGTCTTCGTGACATTAGGCCTGTCTGATGAGAAGCAGTTGCCTTCATAGAGGGGCACATCGCTATCTGGGTCAGTGTCGCAGTAAAACACTTCCATATGATGGACCAAACCTTCGTTGCCTTTTGTCACCGTCGACTCGAACTGCAAAGCGCCATCAGTACTTAATACGTTTTTATTAAAAAAATATCTCATGTAGGTGGGTATATGTAGTTAACTCATTTAATACAAAAAAAAAGAAAAAAAAATGAACTCTACGAGTCTATAATAAAATACAAACTAAAAGACTACACTGTACATATTTAAACTATTAAAAAAAATATAAGTAAACTAGTTATCCCGCACAGTCTCGGGTGAAGAAAATAAATTTTGTGAAACACGATCGCAACGCCACCTATAGGTCCAATTGTTAATCTAGACCATTATCGAATCCACCTGAAGACACACAGAAAATTTCATTAAAATCGGTCCAGCTGTTTATGAGGAGTTCCGTGACATACACACGCACAGAAAAAAATAAAATATATATAAAGATAGAAAACTGTTTTTTTATTCTCTCTGTCTACCCCGTTATGAGACGGCGTGATGAATGATTTATTGAGTTTTTTTTATTATTATTGAATATGGTACCCAAATATCTTTGTTAATAAATAATAATATATCCTCACGCCTTCCCACAAGGGTCTCCGAAGGGGGAAGTAGGCAGAGGTGTATAGGTAATACCCACACACCCACTTTCCGTCAGAGGTATATTAGGTGCCAACGTGACAGATGGCGAGTCCATCGCCGTTACTCAAGCACGACTATACATACGCATTTGAATTAATTTAATTTGTTAATACTACAAATTAAAATCTTAGGATTATCAATTGAAATATTAATCGGTCCCGTTATGAAGTCAATTATAATTTCGCTTACCTGTATTACATGATGCACCTTCTTTGTCATAAATTCAGGTAGCTTCATCACCTTGCACCAATATGTGGTATCGTCTCCCGGCACCTTCAAGTCTTTATTGGTTATCCTCAGCTCGTAGGCATTTGTTCTTTCGAGACCTGGTGGGGTCAACAACCTCACGCGTATGAAGCCATGCTTGTGGGACGGAGTGCACGACAAGCACAGGCCATTGCTTGTGAACAGCTTGTCCTCGCCGTGGGCCCAAATCACGTGAACTGTTCCATCCTGTCAACAAGGTGTTCTTATTCACATTTACATTCAATTTCACTACACACATTTATATAATTAACTAGCTGTATCCTGCCACGCTTCACTGTGGATATGTGACTGATGCAAAAAATAGATAAAAACAATCCTTGATGCGGTTAATATATCATGCTTAAATTTCACCTTGATCGGTGCAGAACTTTTTCAGATTTTGAAGCGTACACAAACCAACATAACATTTATATATATATATATATATATATATATAGACTGGTGGTCCCGCCCAGCTTCGCCCTAATATTTCCTGAAACACAACTTATTGTGAATCTAATCCATTCTCGAATCCACCTAAAAATCACAGAACATTTAATTAAAATTACTTCTTACGACTCTACAAACAGCCAGCATTCATTTTTATATTTAAAAATGAAACCCTCGTGTAGCAAGCACTCACAGGTGTTAACTCTTTACTCTCAGCTTATCCGCATGCGAAAAGAGGGTGCTTATTAATAAGTAACATAAATCAGATGTCTGGTACCCAGTTAAAATATAAGTCATTCTGAACTTAAGTTGTATAGAAAAACTCATTGGTACTCAGTTGCATTCATGAGTTTTTCTGACCATTGGGAACTGACTCATTACATCACTGATTAGTTACTCATATGCATATTATGATCTCATATGCTCTCATATTCTCTCATATGCTCTCATATGCTCTCATATGCTCTCATATGCTCTCATATGCTCTCATATTCTCTCATATTATCTCATAATATGCTCTCATATTCTCTCATATGCTCTCATATAAGGTATTGGTTTCTCAATCATGTAACCATGACTTACTTCTATAATGTAATCGTAGTCATCGCAAGTGTCGAAGGCTCGCTGGAAGACAATACTCTGTGTGTCGGCGTCCAAGTAAAACGCATCGCAATCCTGTTTGTCGTCCCGGGTCAGTTGTCCTTCGTCATCAGCATGCATGTCCTGCGAAAAGTGCGAGTCAGAAATATAATGCCAAAAAGTATGAAACGTAAATGGTGATAAACAAGTAAAAATTTATAGACGTCAAATAAACCTATCGCCTAAATACTCTTGAATGTTGCTATCATTACTACATATAAACAGGAAAGATATACAAAGCGAAAGTGTATGTAGAAGTGGCAGAGGAAGACCACGTTCCAACTACTTACCTACATACCTATATCGAACCGATCAGGCACTTAAAGGACGGGACGTCAAGAATAGGTACTCAACACCGGTGAGCATGAGACTGATGAATGTAGACGACGCGAAAGAGGTATGTAAGAGTCAAGAGGGCCTACCCCGTTAAGGAATCGGCGCGATGATATGTAATATGTAGCCAGTCTATTTCGCTTACAAACTTAAATATTATCATGTACATATTGTACAGTTATATATCTTTAGAACTAAAATATTTGGTATTGTACTAATTTCCCGATGATATTTAATGCCTTGCGAAATATTTTGTGCCTTAACATATCTATCGGAAAATGCCCTCCACTTAACAAAATCTTTCATTACAACTACTGCGACCAATAGTGTGCACTTACCTCAAAATGGTCCCTGGCTTTGTAATCAGCCCAGAATAGACAGACATCAGAGTTATTGAACTCTCCCCTGTCGGAGAATCCTAGAGCGAACCAATTAAACGGTGGCGCCCTTTCCGATATCATTATTTGGAACTGAATCTTCTTGACTGCATAATCGACTCGCCATTTCAGCAACAATTCTCCGTTCGGGTCTAGGACCGCTTGACTTTCTGCTAGATTTGAATCTGGATGAAAATATGTATGTTAACTAAGGAGGAGCAAATAAGCGGAAAGAAGCCTTGTAAGCAGGCACTGGCGTCCTATGACATGCACGCACGGGTATTCGCACGGGTGGACATAAGAAAATATAGCCTATGTCAATCAGGGCGAATGTAGCTTTCCACGGTGAAATAACTTTTAAAATCGTTACAGTACTTTCGGAGCCTATTCAATACAAACAAACAAACAATCAAATCTTTCCTCTATATAATATTAGTATAGATTATAATACAAGCTCGTGAGTAAGCCAATGGAGTAGGTAAACCTCAAAAAGTGAAGTCTTGCCAAAATACTGATAACTCTTCTTATTCATCATTTGTCTATGCCATGGCGTTGGTACCTAAATATATTTCCGGGTAAAATGTGGGTGTTATTACACCTCATCACGGACCCTTAATGAGAGGAGTAATTAGTATTTTATAACTTTCTGGAACAAAAGTCTATTATATTACTCTTCTTAAATAGGCTGTAATTATTACACATACCTGATCGTTTTCGCTTAGAGTATGATACGTGAGCACACAGCAACGAGAACGCTATAATGATATTCTTAAGTTCCATTTTCCGCGAATTAATACGGCATCACATTTGGCTAGAGACTGCAGTGGTCGCGGCCGTAGCGGCTCCCGTAATGAACAGTTCGTTCCAAACCGCAGAGATACCTAAGCCTGGAGGGTGGAGCGTTAGGGGCGTCGTTACCATTCCGCGGAGGCATGCAATAGCTATGCTCAGTACCGACAGGGCAAAAAGTTATTAATATTTAAAAAAATATGATTTTCAACCACCAGCGCATTATTGGTCTCGAACGGGTCTCCCTTCCACATGTATCACTTGCTTACTAAGGACACTTCAGACACCTGATTACGAATGTAAAATTCTTTGCAATTTAATAATGATTATTATTATTAATCATGGTGACTAGAGATTATTCACACCACGAGTTCTACGGTGAAGGAAAACATCGATAGGAAACCTGCATACCTACCTCTAAGAAGCGATTCAAAGGCAAAATAGTCATGCTTGAGTAATGGCGACGGACTCGCCATCTGTTACGTTGGCACCTAAAATATATCTCTGGCGGAAAGCACCTCTGCCTGCCCCTGGGGACCTTTGTGGGAAAACGCGAAGATATCTCTTAATATGCATATAAATGTATATCTAGATGTAACGTGAACTGCGTTAAAAAATATATATTATTTAAAAACCACCGATATATGTATAATAATATAATATATCCTCACGCCTTCCCACAAGGGTCCCCGAAGGGGTAGGCAGAGGTGTACAGGTAATTCCCACACACCCACTTTCCGCCAGAGGTATATTAGGTGCCAACGTGACAGATGGCGAGTCCATCGCCGTTACTCAAGCACGATTATACATACGCATTTGAATTTCTTCTCAGACGTATGCAGGTTTCCTCTCGATGTTTTCCTTCACCGTATATGTATATGTATGTATATATATCGATGCTTTTCTTTGTATTGTGTCTCATTTATAAGATATTTTTCTTTTTTTAAATATCAATGGGCCGCCTTGTGCTGACACGCATGCTTTCAGGTTTTAAGTTCGGTGTCCGAGTTAGAATCTACACTGCGGGGATTTTAAAAGCATTTCTACCTTCACATTTGGTTCAAGGTAGCATAGGGGTCAGACGAAAACCAGCGGATCGAATAAAAGTAAATTACCGGTGTCTCTGTAGGTAACTCCTGCCATTTGCAACTGTTCAGCAAAATCTTTTGACCTCTTAAGTCTCTCCTATCACTTAAGGGCACAATTTCTTTGATCTGACTCATCTATTTTATTCTTCTTCTCTTCTCCTTTCCACTACTTATATCATCTCTCCTCTTCCATTCTCAACCAACTGTTCATTTTTGAAATGAGAACCGCGTTACTGAGGGTATGTGTGTGTGTGTGTTTGCGACCTGTACTTGTGTATAAACTGTTACAGTATACATTGTAATCTTTGGTATAAACCTAACTAAATTGCTTTTCAATACTGCTAAAAATAATCAATCTGTACGCTGACTAATTCTACCAAGTTGTACTAGATGGCGCTAAAATTGAAACAAACATATTTTACGAGTTAAACAATTACAATATTGAATAGTTCAACTTAGATTAGTTTAAGTTACCACATTTGTCGGGCGTCCAGGGACGCACGCGTATTTTTTTTTAAATAAGTTGATATTCGAAATTCAAACCATTCAGGGAATCGGTACCGACTAACGACATACACACACATACATATATATACCTATATGTATATATCTGTCTTGGATTTCCATTTTATTAAATACGTGAGAGTATGTCGCGGCTCCATTATTCCAAAAGAGCGCGTAAGTACCTACGTACGTTCTTTTGGCACTGTCAGCTGAATTCTTCACACCTTTAAGTATGTCTCTCAGTACTTACTGGGTTCATCTTTTCTATGTATATTTCTATCTGCGCTTCCAAATCCATTAATCTCTATATAGATATTTTGTACAAACTCTATGGGCTTATGTAATAAGACGCATTATTAGTGGTGATAGACGATGCAGTATGCATTACTTTGGTTCGTAAGCATCACAGATATCAAGATATGCCGTGAAAGAGCAAAAAACAACAAACAAACTTTTGCCTTTATTATATAAGAACTTTGAATTTTTTAGGATTCAAATGTAGTTTATGTCCTAATCTGAGGTATAAGCCATCACCATTTCAACTTTTAGCTTAACCGGTTCAGTCCTTTTGCCGTGAAAAAACAACAATGAACAAACATCCAAACATACAAACATTCTCCTTTTTGATATTAGTAAGATATATACATACATACATATCATCACGCCAAGTCCCTAACGGGGTAGGCAGAGAGTAAAGAGCGCATTCTGTCTAGACTTGCATACCTCTTTCGCTTCGTCCACATTCATCATATT
>JACCPG010000554.1:7530-34020 GCA_016069955.1 Drepana arcuata
ATTAGAGGATTCAATCACGCCAGTGCAATATCATGAGTAGTATGCAGCTAGTATTACTGTAGGAGACCCATCGCCTAACCCTCATATTATACAATATCTTAGAGGATTCAATCACGCCAGTGCAATATCATGAGTAGTATGCAGCTAGTATTACTGTAGGAGACCCATCGCCTAACCCTCATATTATACAATATATTAGAGGATTCAATCACGCCAGTGCAATACCATGAGTAGTATGCAGCTAGTATTACTGTAGGAGACCCATCGCCTAACCCTCATATTATACAATATATTAGAGGATTCAATCACGCCAGTGCAATATCATGAGTAGTATGCAGCTAGTATTACTGTAGGAGACCCATCGCCTAACCCTTATATTTGTAATTGTATCGTTTCCAGTGGCAGAGTCAGCGAGGCGTCAAGCACGGGGGCGTCGGTTGTCAGTTCGGGGGGCGCGTCCGTGGGCAGCGCGGCCAGCGCGGGGGGCCTGGCGGGGGGCGCGGGGGGGCTGGCCGGGGGGCCGGCGGCAGCGGGGGGGCTGCCGGGGGGCCTCGCGGGCGGCGCGGGGGGCACCGCCTCGCTCAAGAGCATGGCGCAGGAAGCCGTGCATCGGGCGGGGCTCGACCACCATCACACACAGGTACCCTACACTAATGCACTCCGTACACACTGTTTGGAGGCACTGTGTATAAATGTGGGTAAAGCTAGAAGAGAAGGAAATAGAAGAGATAGAATCCGCGTTCTAACTACACAGACCCAATTGACGGATCGTTGAAATTAAGTTATGTCATTTATATTGAAATATTTTTCAATGATGTTGGATAGACTGCTCAGTACGTACTAAGAATATTGATGACGATTCAGACGTTGTATTGAGCTGTAGATTCAGGCAGATTGAAATCATATAGAGACTAAATATTATACATATAATATTTATTTGATCAATGTGTTGTTTGCAGAACGTAAGGCGAGGCGTGGCACTCGCGCAAGCGCACATTCCTCCGTTATTAGGAGTCGCGCCGCTAGGGCCGCTACCACTTAACTCGGTGAGTATACCGCTGTTCATATATTTATATATATATATATATATATATGTACGAATATATGAACTTTTTATCGCAGTAAAAGTCTGAGCAAGAATGCTAGCTGCTCACAATGCGATATTAGTGTCCACTTTACAATACGCCAGCGAATCCTGGGTATGTCAGAGGAAGCATGAAAATAGCATAAATGCAATTGAGATGAGGCGTGATTGAGGTGTGAACGAGGGTGTGATTGTAAAGATGAAGAAGGGCATGTTATATAGGTTTGCACATACAGAAAGAATGGAAAACCACGCACCAACTACCTAGATCAGATCGATTGGACTCTCAAGGATTGGATCCTCAAGAGTTGTTGAAACTGGCTGGTATGTATGAAGAAGAATGTAGACTAGCGAAAGAGAAGGAAAGAAAGTAGAAAGAGAGTCAGTCATCTCCGAGTACCCCATGAGTGACAGCGTGCACTCATCTGCATATGCAGTATTTATATGTACAAATAGATATATGAATAATTTATATAATTTTTTCGTGGTGGCGAGTCCTACCATGTACGCCAATGGGTTTGAAAAATTTAGGTTCACCGACTAATCACGACCCACCCCTTCCGGGACCCTTGTAGGAAAGCATGAAGCTATATATATTTATCAAAAGCATAGTACATGTATGTTTATCAAAGCTTAGTACCACAGGGGAGTATGATATTTTATATACATATATACACTAGACCAGCCGGCCGTCAATATATACAATAATGAGCTGGTACTACATATATATTATACTAATATTATAAAGAGGAAAGATTTGTATGTAAGTATGTTTGTAAGGAAATGGCTCAAAAAGTACTGGACCGATTTTAAAAATACTTTCACCATTTGAATGCTACATTATCACTGATTAATAGAGGTTATTTTAATTGCAAGAAAAAAAATTCATGACAAAATGATAAAAAAAATTATGTACACCCGTGCGAAGCCGGGACGGACCGCTAGCGTCTATATATAGTACCAGCCCATTAGGTCTCCTGTGGATGGAAATATAATGATTGGTCGTGTTGCGCAGGAGCACCAGCTGCAGTTCCAAATGATGGAGTCAGCATTCTACCACATGCCGCACCCGTCCGACTCTGAGCGGACGCGGGTCTACCTGCCCAGGAATATTTGCCAGACGCCTGCCTACTACAATCAGGTATAGTGTTCGTTGTAACCATTTTATTTATGCACGAAATGACATCTTTACTTTTTTTATTACAGCACAAGACTCGCAGACAAGTATAGTCTAGCTTGAGTGACGGCGATGGATCGCCATTTGTCACGTTGGTACCTAAAATATATCTGGCTGAAACTGGGTGTGTAGGTACAACACTACCTACCCCTTCGGGGATCCTCTTGGAAGACCAGATATTATATAATTATAGTATATGTATGTGTAGTTTGTTATAATGTTTCCGTCGGTTAGGTGCTGCTGCCGCACTCGGACTCTGTGGAGTTCTTCCAGCGGCTGTCGACGGAGACGCTATTCTTCGTGTTCTACTACATGGAGGGCACCAAGGCGCAGTACCTGGCGGCCAAGGCGCTCAAGAAGCAGAGCTGGCGCTTCCACACCAAGTACATGATGTGGTTCCAGCGCCACGAGGAGCCCAAGGTCATCAACGAGGAGTACGAACAGGTCCATGCACTTCACGTACACATATAGCTACTACTAGCTGTGCCACCCAGCTCAGCTTGGGTGAAAACGTTAAATTGCCCGTAGCACGATCGCAGCGCCACCTATCGGGTCCAATTGTGTAATCTAATCCATTCTCGACTTCATCTGTTAGAATCGTTTGAAAGCGTCTAACGAGAGCCTCTTGAGGTGTTGGTCGAGGCTCTTTGCCATTAGGCCATTGGCCGTTATTACTATCGGCATAATGATTGCGGAGTCCACATCCCACGTGCTGACAATCTCGTGGACCAAGTCCAGATATTTTATTTTTGTATTTATTACGATGTTCCCCCATACTTAAGTACTAATGCTGTAACATAATAATATTGTTATTGTGTACATAATGATTTGAAAAGAGTAACCATGGAGTTCCTTGCCGGTTCTTCTCCACGGAACCGACCAACACGAACCGTGCACCTTTTTCGACGTCTTATAATTGTCCACCTAGGCCTCTATGTGATATAAAAATATTTTGATTTTGATGTATTATTGTTTTGTTCCCAGGGCACGTATATATACTTCGATTACGAGAAGTGGGGCCAGCGCAAAAAGGAGGGCTTCACGTTTGAGTACAAGTACTTAGAAGACCGGGACTTGAACTGAGCTGTGTGAGTGCCCGTAGCCCCGGCCTCGGCCCCACAAACACCCACCAACGTGACGCTAGACTGCTACAGCTGTGACTAAACTAAGGACTACACTTATACAGGACTCCCAGCAATGCGATCGTTCTACAACACCCTGGGACACAACGGTCTGCGAAGTCAGTGCTGTAAAACGGTTCTAGTAAACATCGCGTATCGAGTACAAATACCATAAACTCCGGCAGTTTGGATGCGAACGAACAATCGCGTTATCCAATTGTGATTCGTTGAATGACTTAAATGTTAATTAATTTGGAACATTGTGATATTGTTGTAAGTGCCCGGCCCGGCCTCAGGCGAGTGTAGTTACGACTAGAGTTTGATTTGACGTGTTCACAAATGCAGTTACATATATGATAAGTGATGCTTCTTTGTGTTGTAATGTGTATAGCGCTCCGGGCCGGGCGAGTTACTTATAGTTGACGGAGTAAGTTGAGGCCAGGCCGCGGCGACCACCACATTTGCAGTTCACACGACTGTCACCCGCAGTATCGCTAGACTGATAGTACGAATATTAGTTGTATATATTTATTTATTACATTTATCATCATACCGTAGGCCGTTGCAGTGGAATTTTGTCTTTAATTGATTAATGAATAAGGTTAATTTTGATACTCGCACGTTCCGATGCGCAAATGTGGTGGACGCGTCGCAGCCTGGCGTACGACACGCGGAGTACTGAGCCACGCCCACGTATACACTGTTCCACCTTTCGATGCTGACATCAAAGAATGCCCTTGACATTAGTGCTTCCGCTTACAATGTATTTATTGCAAGCATGTTCATTAGATTTAATCAAGTACTTATCTACCAAAATTTATTGACGTATTTATATTATACAATGCCAAGGTGATTCTTTATTTATTGTAGTTGTGATCAAAGTGGGTAAAATGTTCGCATGAATGTCGCCGCCACGCGCCGGTGTGTTAGCTTTACTATATGTACATATATGGTGTACTTATTTGATTGTATAAATTATTTTGTATCGATATTGTAAAACCATTTTGAGGTGGAAAAGTGTACATTGTGGGGTAGCTGTTGTAATCCACGAACCGGAATCCTGTAAGCGTCACTAGGATAGCGTTGTTACCGATTTGTACGATACAAGCTCCCGCTGGTTGGAGGTAGGACGGACGCAGAGACTGCCAGGCCTTTAGGACAGTGACACCAAAAATGATTTCCATGTAGTGTGTGTTGTGTGGTGGTGCGCGCAGACAGTGTACAGTGGTGCGGTCGGTCGGACAGTGGTCGGTCGGATGGTGGTCCGTCGGTCGGACAGTGGCGCGCGATCTCGTTAATTCCGTGCGTATGTTGATAGTTTTCACTTTTGTAAAAAGTCTATCGTGAGAGCAGATGAAATGTGGAAAATAATTTAAAAAAATATCTGTACAGTTCTATTTGTATAGAAATAATAAATACGATTAAAAAAATGAAAACATGTTGTGATTTCCTTTCGGATGTTAGACGTAAGAGTCGCGGCGTCGAGCGCGCGGCGTATTGCATTTTACTTTTAATTTATTTTTACTTGGAACGAATGACTGTTACTTTGTAGAATAAACTATAAGAAAGAATTTCACTCTTTGTTTGTTTGTGGGTCACTCTGATTCCCAACGACATTGGCGTATCTATAGTAGATGTCGCTGCAGTAGCGCAAGCTTCTCGTCGTTCAGTATCTATAGTAAGATGTCGCTGCAGTAGCGTAATCTTCTCGTCGTTCATAGTGCCCTGGTACATATTATAATACTAGACGTGCCCCCGGGCTTTGTTCACCCGTGAAAAATGTTATTTCATTGGTTTGAGATTTTTTCAGACAGATTATTTTAAAGAGCCGTGGTGGCCGAGTGGTTCAAGCAGTTGCCTGCGACGCTAAGGTCGCAAGTTCGAATCCCGATTGTACCAATGAGTTTTTCTGAACTTAAGTACAGTGATTAGTCACACCACGAGCTTAACGGTGAAGGAAAACATCGAGAGGAAACCTGCATACGTCTGAGAAGAAATTCAAAGGCGTATGTATAGTCGTGCTTGAGTAACGGCGATGGACTCGCCATCTGTCACGTTGGCACCTAATATACCTCTGGCGGAAAGTGGGTGTGTGGGTATTACCCATACACCTCTGCCTACCCCTTCGGGGACCCTTGTGGGAAGGCGTGAGGATATTATTTATTATTATTTTTTCAGGAATATATAATCAAGAACAAATATACATACCATATATGGATACATACATATATGTACATATCATCACGCCGAGTCCCCATCAGGGTAGGCAGAGAGGGTAGAGCGGCAGTTTTCTCGTAACATATCCACAAAAAAACTATACTCTTCGGTCTGACATAGGAAGACGTGGTTTCTTATAATATTCCTTTTAAGGTATGAACTTTATAATTTTACGAATTTAATTCAATATTTATACGCCTTTGCTACTTCTCAAAGGATCCAATCTCAATAGTCGGGGATCATTCATTATCTATATTAGAGACATCGAAAAAAGCCCTGTTATTAATAAAAATTATATAATATATGTCTGATCGTCGCAACATCTTGCTCAACAGTAATTAGCCACGAGCTTTACGGCGAAGGACAACATCGAGAGGAAACCTGCATACATTTGAGAAGAAATTCAAAGACGCATGTATAGTCGAGCTTGAGTAACGGCGATGGACTCAAACTGTCTCGTTGGCATCTGAAATAATCTCAGGCAAATAATGTATGTGTGGACATACCGTTGTCTATCCTTTAATTCAAAAGGGTTCCGTATGAAGATAGATTGAAATTGGTTTGAAAGTAAGCTTAAAAAAATAAAACAGTGTTTGTGTGGTATATTTGTAATGGTATCATCGCTTCCTCTTGCCGGCGTGTTTGTGTTGCTTGCCTTTGATGCGCCGCCGCACACCGGCGGCTTCCTCTGTGTCGTCGTCGGACTCCGCGCCGCGCTTCTTGCCCTTACCGCCCTTCTTGTCCTCCAATTCTTTCATTTCCTAAAAATACCAATCTTAATAAAATCTCAAACTAATTACATATTTCTAAGACAAAATCCGAGAATCTATAGGATCAAATTAAATAGAAAATAGATAGTGCCATCCACGAAGTCGTACCCCACTATTCTTATTATAGTGCAACCTTCCACTAATGTTTGAGTATTGTCGATACACACTGATTACCTCTGAGTGCTCACGCACATTACAATTAATAGTTTGACACGTAGTAATAAAGAAGTCAAGACTTACAATCTTGGTGAGCCTCTGCGCCTCAGCGACGCGCTCCTGCAGCGCCATGACGTCACTCTCCTCAGCCTTGTACAGCGGCAGTTGCTTGCCGATCAGCTGCTCAATGCGCTGGTATAACTCCACATCGTACTGTACACGACATACACACAAACATTCACATAAAAGACCCGTGGTAGCAGAGCCTGCAACACAGATTGAAAGTTCGAATCGCGACAGTACCAATGAGTTTTCTGAACTTACGTACAGTGATCAATCACACCACGAGCTTGACGATGAAAAACATCGCTTGGAAACTTGCATACGATTGAAAATAAATTCTAATATGAATGCATAGTCGTGCTTGAGGCGATGGACTCGTCACGTTGGCACCTAAATTATGAATCTGGCGAAAATTGGGTGTGTACGTAGGTAGGACCCTGGGATGTCTTTACGCCTTTTAGGAAGGCGCAAGATAATAATTAAGATTTTAAATTGAATAAAGATAATAAAATGATAGTTGAGTATAGACCTGCGAAACGAAGGTGATCGCTTTCCCAGCGCGGCCGGCGCGCGCCGTGCGGCCCACGCGGTGGATGTAGTCCTTGCTGTGCAGCGGGATGTCCAGGTTCACCACCACGTCTACGTGCGGGATATCCAGGCCTCTGACACATCACCGCGGTGTTACCATATACCATATATAATAAATAGAACAGGGCACAGTGGAAGGAAGCAAATTCAAATAAAATTAAAAGTTTATTCCAAGTTGACAACTTTTTCACTCTAAAATTTTCACAAAAGTTAATACGCTTAGAATCGAAGTTAAATTTTTTTACTTCTTTTTTGAACCCATTAATACATACACATCATCCGGCGCCCTAACGGGGTAGGCAGAGGGAATAGAGCGCCAATTCTCTCTAGACTTGATAGACTGTATAGAAACCGACAAAAGCTTACCTCGACGCGACGTCTGTACAAATGAGGATGGACCTAGTCTTGCTCTTGAACTTGTTGAGCGCGGCGAGCCTTTTGTTCTGCGACATCTGCCCGTGCAGCGGCACGGCGGCCAGCCCCAGGTTGCGCAGCAGCAGCGCCGCGCGCAGGGCGTTGGCACACGTCGACACAAACACTATGAACGAGTTGCCTGACATCTCGTTCAGGATGTGCACCAGGTATACGTCCTGAGGGAACGCCGAATGGTTTATAATAAATACCTGGGACAATTCCATTCCACACAAATCGACCTAGTCCCAAATTAAGCAAAGCTTGTGTTATGGTAACTAGACAACGATATATTTACTTATATAGATAGATATATATACATAAATACATAGGACACCCAAGACTAAGGTACAAATATTCGTGTTCATCACACAAATATCTGCCCTCAGCGGGATTCGAACCCGCGACCTCAAGTTTCGCAGTCGGGAGCTCTAACCACTAGACCTTAGTATTAATATTAATGTATATATCTTTCTATATAAGTACGTATATCTTTGCCTAGTTTCCATAGTACAAGCATTGCTTTATTTGGGACTACGTAAATATGAGTAGGATTATCCCAAGGTATTTACTATTATGAATACTAACCTTATATTTCACTGGTATAAATACATAGTACTGCAGCAACTTCTCCACAGTCTGATACTTGGTGGAGACCTCCACCTTCACGGGGTCTTGTAAGGAAGCTCTTTGCAGCTTGGCCACTTTTTTGGTCATGGTCGCGGAGAACAGATATGTGCGGCGCTCGCGGGGTATCACGCGCAGGATCTTATCCACTTCTACTTCGAAGTCCATATTCAGGATGCGGTCAGCTTCATCCATAACCTACATAAATTGTACATATAATGAGAGTCAGGTACTTGTGTGTTAGGACATAAAGGCGAGTCGAATTGAGTCAAGTGCTTTAGACTTAATTAATACATTCTTAATGGGACTCGAAGCTCATGCTAATCTCATTATATTAGCATACTAATTGCAAGTAGCTGTGGTGGCCGTGTAGTTTCGTGGGTCGAGTAGTTGCCTGCGACTCAAGGATCGCAAGTTCAAATCCCTGTACCAATGAGTTTTTCTGAGAGAAGATACCAATATGCAGTGACATTTGCAGGGACTTATATTTTTTATCAGTTTTAGAGGCTTTTTGTTTAACTAGTTTTCCAAATAGGCTAGTTTAACATGACATTTGTCTTGTTAATAAAGTGTCCCCCCAGTCATTGATCATATACATTCTTACATAGTACTACAAACGTAGATGAGCTGTGGTGGCCGAGTGGTTCGAGCAGTTGCCTGCGACGCAAAGGTCGCAAGTTCGAATCCCGACTGTACCAATGAGTTTTTCTGAACTTAAGTACAGTGATTAGTCACACCACGAGCTTTACGGTGAAGGAAAACATCGAGAGGAAACCTGCATACGTCTGAGAACAAATTCAAAGGCGTATGTATAGTCGTGCTTGAGTAACGGCGATGGACTCGCCATCTGTCACGTTGGCACCTAATATACCTCTGGCGGAAAGTGGGTGTGTGGGTATTACCGATACACCTCTGCCTACCCCTTCGGGGACCCTTGTGGGAAGGCGTGAGGATATATAATTACAAACATAGATAGTCTGGAAAGGTTTAGACTGTTTGTAAGCAAATGTGTGATAACTTGCCTAAACCTGATAAATTGTCCAAATTATATGGACTATTGAGCAACAAAGACCCAGAAGAGAAAGAAATCTCAATTACAATGATTTGATAATTCTCTGTAACAGAGATATTTCAATGCATGTTGGGACATCATTGTGATTATCAATAACCAAGGATTTTCACTTAATCCAGGTTTCATTGTGGGTCTCTTCAGATCCCACTTATCCAAGTGTCCCAGAGATAAAGAAAGGAGGGGAAGACCAAGATCACCATACATTAGCCAGATCAAAGACAAAGTCAAAAAGTCCCAGTTATACAGAAAGGTCAAGGAGATTGTGCTGAACAGAGGTCATTGGAAGGAGCTGCAAGACAGACAATAACAGGAGCCCACTCTTTAATATATGCTGTATACTTACAAGATACTTCAAGGCCTTCAAATTGAAACCCTTTGTATTCTCAAGGTGGTCCACCAGCCGCCCTGGGGTGGCTATGATGATGTGAGGCTTCTTGGACAACAGGAGGGCCTGAGCCACCATGTCCATACCACCAACAATCACAGCACATTTCACTCCTATACTAGCACCTGTTGAAAAATAAAGTAAATTTTCAAATGACATCCTTACTAATATTATAAATGTGAATGTAAGTTTGTTTGTTACGCTTTCACACCAAAACTACTTAACCAATCATCATGAAACTTTGTACACATATTCTTGGAGGTATTAGAAGTAACATAGGACACTATTAATAGATTTTATTTTTTTACCAAAGATAAAAAAGTCACGCCGAAGAAGTCGCGGGTACAGCTAGTACTTCATAACTAAGATTGTGAAGATTGTAAATATGTTGAATATATTTTTGTATTATCCCACATAGCTCGAGCTATGTGACTTAATGCTAATAATGCAGGCCAAAAGGCAACCAGCTAAATTCTTTTTACCAAGTAACACAGCAAAGGGTAGTGCTGTGTCCTTTTTGGATTTGCTTTGGATATTGCTGATTTGCAAGCTAGTGTTCTAGGGCTGACCAGTTAGGTGCATAAGAAGTCAAGTCTCAATAGCATGATTTAAAACAATAAAAAGTAGACAGTGCCAACATGAAAACAAATTTGTCTAGATCTTCTATGTTTTTCTTTTATGTTTATATTTTCATTCTTATCATCAAGATTGACAAACAAGAGAAGAGGCAGAAGGTCATCAACCTCAGATCCCCACAATAGCCATTCAGAAATAAAAAATATGTTTTCTTAAGAATTTTAGTAATATTTGTCATACATACATATAATCACGCCTCTTTCCCGTAGGGGTAGGCAGAGACCATATTTGCCATTATCTTACCTAATGCCTCAAATTGTTCTGAAATCTGAAATGCCAGTTCTCTCGTAGGTGTGAGTACCAGTGCGAAGTATCTCTGCGGGTTCTCCAGCAGTGCTTGCAATATTGGTAAGGCAAATGCTCCAGTTTTACCAGACCCTGTCTCAGCTAGACCTATGATGTCTTTCCCTTGTAAGGCGACTGGTATTGACTCTTTCTGTATTTTAGATGGCTTTTTCCATTTCAGCTCTTCACACGCCTCGCATAGAACGTCCACTACACCCTTTGAAATTAAAAAAATCGGTTTAAATATAACCTTAAAGCATGCCTTTATTTATTGCAATAAAAAACTGAATATCTTTGGATTACATACAAGGATTTATGTCGTATGTAAAGCGAGATTGGAAGCAGTTTGATTTTCAATTTGTTTTTTGTATTTTAGAAAGAAACAAGTTTGGAACGTGTTTAATGACAACTTACTAAGTCTTTAAAAGTTGTGTTATCTTCTTCAGTATCATCATTTGTGTTTTCTAGAATCTGCTCATTTTCAGTTTTTTGAGTTTCATCACCACTGCTATCACTATCTGCGGTCATTTTGTTGGAAATGGAAAAATAATACAAATTCACGTGCGAAACATTGAGATTGTTTCGAACGAAGAATGACAGTGACAGGCACAGCTCGTTGACTCGTAAAATGTACGACGTGGATACAACACTTTTGGGGGAAGCAAACTAAAGCTGGATTTATTTTTATTAAGATTTTTCATTAAATTTGTTGCAAACATACAATCGTGCTGCGTCCATAACAGTAAGAGTAGAGTGCCGATTCTGTTAAGCAAGAGATTAATTGAACCTTTCATAAGAAAATAGCAAAATTTTGTAAGGATCACGAAATACAGCAACTGCACGACGGAAAGCGATTTTATGGACGCTCTTAACTTATCTTTAACATTTTCAAAAGTTTCAAAGGTGTCTCAAGTTACCACACTTAAAAACGGATGGAGGCAATCGGATGAAAATAGATTTTTCGAACTTTATAGCATCAGTTTGAAAGAATAAGGTTTTCAACACTTAATACCATTTATTATCTGTAATCGAAGTGTAGGTAGGAGTAGAAAGTAGGAGTGTGAGGCTTGTTTCTCTATAATATTATTATCTGTGACAAAAAATGTTTGCAATTTGCATTTTATGAGAACTGAAGCGAATTGAGTTGAGGTTATTTTTCGGAGTAATTTAACCGCAGAAACGTTTTCATTGTTATCTGGATAAATAAACAACCTACAAGGGAATAACAATAAAACATGGCTAAGCATCATCCGGATCTCATTTTCTGTAGGAAACAACCAGGCGTTGGTATGTATCGGATTGATAGTTGGGTGTTTGACTGTCGTTGGAATATTCCTATTGTACCGTTGATTTTTACAGCTATCGGCCGTTTGTGTGAGAAATGTGATGGTAAATGTGTGATTTGCGACTCATACGTGCGCCCGTGCACCTTGGTGCGTATCTGCGACGAGTGTAACTATGGTTCATATCAGGGAAGATGCGTAATTTGTGGCGGCCCCGGTGTTTCGGACGCTTACTATTGCAAAGAATGCACAATTCAGGAAAAAGATGTGAGTATAACTTACGTCATTTAAGAGATTTTTATAGCTACTTAGGTCAACGGCGAGGGCAAAATTACTTACTTAAACCAGCCAGGTTTAACAAGTGTTAGATATATATTTGTACACATATTTCGCTCGCTTAATATTTGATTAGCCCCTCCTTTAGATAGTAGCATGATGGTATAAACTACGAGAATATTTTTCAAACTGATTCAGAAATTCCAGAGATGAGATTCAATGAACTCTTAATAAAAGGCCCCGTGAAGTATTAGAAAAAGCATACTATGTAAATATAAATATCCTCACGCCTTCCCACAAGGGTCCCCGAAGGGGTAGGCAGAGGTGTATGGGTAATACCCACACACCCACTTTCCGCCAGAGGTATATTAGGTGCCAACGTGACAGATGGCGAGTCCATCGCCGTTACTCAAGCACGACTATACATAAGCCTTTGAATTTCTTCTCAGACGTATGCAGGTTTCCTCTCGATGTTTTCCTTCACCGTAAAGCTCGTGGTGTGACTAATCACTGCACTTAAGTTCAGAAAAACTCATTGGTACAGTTGGGATTCGAAGTTGCGACCTTTGCGTCGCAGGCAACTGCTCGAACCACTCGGCCACCACGGCTAAACATACTATGTATTGTGTTTAATACTTCTGTATATATTAATAATTACATAGTTGTCAATAAAATTTTTGGTTCACAGAGAGATGGGTGTCCTAAGATTGTAAATCTGGGCAGCTCGAAGACCGATCTTTTCTACGAAAGGAAGAAGTATGGGTTCAAGAGACACTAGCAGTGAATTGTCTCATATAACTTGTTTATATGAGACACTGTGGTATGTTGTCTATGGACAACCAAACTGAACAGTTTTTTATACATAAGTAAATATGGTATTGCAAAAGTGAACATTTTGTTTGTTTTTTAGTGTAATACAAAGTTGACACTGAATATTGTACATTTACTGTATTCTTCATTAATGCGTTGTCTGTATACACAGATAATGTAAAATGTGTCAGTAGTTGAATATAGAATATATATAAGCTACTTGAGATAGATTAATGGTTATGTGTTGTTTGTAAATGGTGTTGTAAGCAAATTTAAACCACATTGTATTGATTATCCATTTGAAGTTGTTTATGAATTCATATCTGTTACGGATAATTTTGTGGCTTTTGTAGGTTGAATTTGGTGGTCTAACCTGCATTTGCTTCAGTCTAGCCTATCATTCTGTAATTGCCTTGGTCATCATATTATCATTTCGTTTAACCAATATATCCTTAAACCTAGCCGTGGTGGCCGAGTGGTTCGAGCAGTTGCCTGCGACGCAAAGGTCGCAAGTTCGAATCCCGCCTGTACCAATGAGTTTTTCTGAAATTAAGTACAGTGATTAGTCACACCACGAGCTTGTGAAGGAAAACATCGAGAGGAAACCTGCATATGTCTGAGAAGAAATTCAAAGGCGTATGTATAGTCGTGCTCGAGTAACGGCGATGGACTCGCCATCTGTCACGTTGGCACCTAATATACCTCTGGCGGAAAGTGGGTGTGTGGGTATTACCTATACACCTCTGCCTACCCCTTCGGGGACCCTTATGGGAAGGCGTGAGGATATATTATAGTATATCCTTAAACCTTGTGGTAGTATAAATTAGTTTATAATAAGTGTAAATGAGGAAAATAAAATGTACCTATAATTGGTCTTTAAAACACATGTAATTATGAAAATAAAAATGGGTAAATTGTAATTCTCTTGTATTGTCCACAACTAAGTACATGTTAGAGCTACATATGTTTTAACACCTTCCCTTAATAGTACATACATATATAACAATTAAGTATATTTTACATATGTATATGTATAAAGGTTAAACCTATGACATAAACTTAATTTACAAAATTACTTATAATGTATTATATATGTTTACGTTAGGTACTATATACTAGAATACTGCACAAGGAGTGATGGTGAATAACCCCAAATGGTAGGAACAATTCAGCAGAATCTGAGGTTGGCGAGATGAGCCCTTGAAGGGATGACAACAGGTTGCATACATACATATCATCACACCAAGTCCCTAACGGGGTAGGCAGAGAGTCCTGAAGCTTAGTTCACAATTTACTAAAGCGTAATAACAAAATAATACAGTAATTACAGACAAGCCAGCCAGGAAATATTTAACTCTAAGGGTATGTAATATGTAGTCTCCGGTTTTTCTATACTCTATACTAATTAATAAAATTGTAGTGGATGTTTATAATATCAAAATAACTGTTTTATTCTAATTTCTTCCTAAAATTAGTATGTACTATACATACTTATTTTAGGACAAATAAGCAAGTGTTTTTGTTATCACTACCCTAGTAGTGACAAAAAAAACACTTGCTTATTTATATATCTGTATGTTTGTTTATTCCGGGTAATCTCCAAATTGCTAGATCGCTTATGACAGGATTTTCACTGGCAGCTACCAGATTAACTTGGGCTTCAAAACCGCGAGTCAACGTGCGAAACACAACTTCCCTAACTACTTCCACTGGCGTTGCTGTTGGCTGAAGACGTTACAGGGTTGGTCCAAATGTTTGGCAACTCATTGGAGCCCGAATACGTTGGCCGGGCTGGTATTATTGGTGATCTGATGCAAGCACTGTAACATATAATAATCAATTTATTGTAGGTATATAAAGCACTTTACTGTCCATATTATATTATGTATTTATGAAATATTAAACCATCCTACCTATAATATAATAAATGTGAGTTTGCTCTTTTCCCACGCAAAAACTACTAAGCAGAATTAGATAAAATTTGGCACAAAGATAGATTATGACCTGGCTTGCAAATGATGTTCACGTATATGTCTTCGTTTTTTTTCCGGACAAAATCGACCAATGAAATCCAATGTAAAATATAGGTATATGGTTGCCGACAGTCATGGAATTGTTATAGATTTCTATCCGAGGAATTCCTTTTTTGTATCTCTCGTGGTTTGGGTTCCGGGAACTTAACCGAATAATAGCGAGGCCAAAAACCATACAGCCAAGCACTTGTGTCTCTTTCCAAGACTGAAGTAATCTGGCGTTCGCTAGGGTGCAGGGCTGGACCTTAGATATATTTTAAAATAAACTTTGAACTTGTTTAGCGGGTTTAGCTAGGGATGGGCTGACGAAATCTTGATATTTCAGTCTAGGTTTAATATATTGGAAGAATGAATTCTGCAGCATAAAAATATAGGCTATCTGTGGTATTAACCAAGAGAATGCTATATAATATGTATCTATGACTATGGAAATGGGTGACAGACGAAGTTGTATACAATTAATGTTAGACTAGCTGTGCCGTGGTTTCACCCGCGTAATTTTTTTTTTCGGGAATATAAAATATGTGCTAGTCCAGTTTATAATCTACCTCAGTGGAAAATTTCACCCATTTCCGTTCAGAAATTTTAGCATGACAGAAGAAAGAGCATGCTCACAAACTTTCATTGATAATATGTATTAGTAAAGATAAAGAGGGTTCAGATTCAGAGAGATATTGTTCCTACTTACATATATTATTTTTGTTAAACTGTCTTTTTTAGGGACTAGTCGAAATAAATACGTAAGTCTACTAGAATCACTCGTGTCTGTGCGTTATATAGCTTTATCAACATATATGTAGATGACTTTAGTTACCGTAATGCATGCATAATTCTGTTTATATTTATTTAAGAACACGTGTGTAGTGGCATGCAAGGTAATTGCACATTCTGGTGTCACTGACCTCCCTTCTTGGTTAGTGTATCAGCTTAGTCCAAACATGGTCCTAGGAAAATGAGTTACCTATTAATTTGTAAAATGCATGTATTATGGAGATAAAATGAGGATGGGGATTGAGTAGAATAATCCGTACAGTTGCAGCAGCGTGGCAAACGAGAAATATTACTTACTTAAGCATTCAGATTTATTTTGTATAGGTATTTAAAAAAAGAAATCGGGGCCCCAGTTTTTAATATTTAATTTTTAGATGTTTAAATTTGTTATTGTAAATTGTAAAAAAAAACGTTTTGTTCTACAAACAAAAATGAGAAATGATGAATGAAAATTCGAGTGAGGTTTTAACAAGTTCCTGTCTACAATGTTATGTTAACGAGTCAGAATTAATACGGTGACCAAAGTTGTATAACATCGGGGACGGCGGCGGCAGCAACGTCACCATCCGGCCGCAACGTCACCATTTCAAACCTTACAACGATTTCGATAAAATAAGTCGTAAAACGACTGCGTTTGCAATATTATTGTGCCAACGCGCAATTGTGGTCTTAACGTCTTTCGATTTAAGGTCACTATTTATACCGGCAACGAGCGCCGCGCACCATCTCGTATAACATAAACAGTCGACATTACAAAATGTCTCCATAGCACCGCTTGCGCGCGCAGTCAGAGCGAGTCAGTGCCGTGCCGTGCCGTGTTTAGTGTTCAGGCGAACGACAGAAGATCAAAATAAACACCTCTTGAAGTGTGCGTAACTTACGATTCAAACAAGATATCTTTAAGAATCGGGTATTAATTTAACACCCGAGGAGGTGTGGCCCCGTCCGTTCGTTCACACGGTCAGTCCGTAATCCGTATACTCGGTGTCACCGCACACCGTAAACATCGTTCAACACGTTGACCAACCAGTGAATATACAGTATATAGAAGGACATATAAATGTACTGTAATGATTAGTGTGCTACATGCACTTAATACTTTATTTAATAAGCACTGTACGCGAATAATGCAACGATGTGAATGATTGCTATGCGACCATTTTATTGTCGTGCCGTCCAAACTACGCGGACGGTCGCCTCCCTCAAGAATTGAGTTCGCACTCACTCACACATCTGTATTCTGTATCGATATTGAAATCTTGACAAATGGATGACACATTCCCGATATCAATTGAACAATTTGCCTCACTGATTGAAGAACGGCCAAATTTGTGGGACAATTCTTTAAAGAGTTACAAACATAGAGCTACCACAAGAAATACGTGGAGAGAAATTTTAATTAAGATGTATCCAGATTTTGACACTTGGGATAAAAAGAAACGTCTAGAATATAGTAAGTAAAACTTTTGTCTGTCACGTTGTAATACTGTACTGTTGTTGACTTGTTAAAAAATGTTTTTTACGTACTTATTTAACTGCATCAATTGTGGCTATTAAAAGTCAATTGTATCTGATTACTATATTAATTGAATTGATAGGACATTGCCGAAGGGACAATCCAGTGTTACCAGGATTTACACTCTTTAATATAATTTTCTTGGTACCTACTTTATTGTATGGCAGCGAATCCTGGGTATGTCAGAGGAAGTATGAAAATAGCTTGAATGCAGTTGAGATGCGATCTCTTCGAAAAATGTGCGTCGTAACGATATTAGATTGAATCCACAATGATGAGATTCGCTAATCAACTGGCGTGAATGAGGACGTGATTGTAAAGATGAAGAAAGGCATGTTACGTTGGAACATGTCATCATTATTGGGCATTATAAACATGACAAACATGATGGTAAACAAGTTATTGCAAAAATATTATTTATAGGTAAATATAATTGCGCCAGAGTAATTGATTTCATTTCCGCTTAAGAATTTAATTTGGACGATTTAATTTCAGAATGTTGAAATTTCCTGTTACAGCCAAGAAGACACTGAAAAAATGGAGATATATTCGAGACGCTTTCCTGAAATCATACAAGAAAATAGAACGACAAAGGATGTATGGACGCCCAGTTGCGAAACTCTATATGTACTACAGACATCTCTCGTTTCTTGCTAAAATTGCACGTAGACCAACGAATGGACAACCCGCACAGATTACGTCTCCTACGCAGGTCATGCAGACTAATAAATTAGAATGTACCATAATCAAGTCTGAAGTAGTGGAACCTTACGAAAATTGTATTGATGAGGTGAGCTCTATGCAAACAAGTGACATTTTAAATCGAAACTATGACGCCCAAATAGATGTGCCACAGAACACCGAACCTAATCTTTCGACTAATGAACCTACAAACGATTTTGCGCTTCAAAAACACTCGACTAAATCATTATTGCTGTTGGATGGTAAAATGACAAAAGCTGGAACAAAACACAGACACGTTTCATTTTTCAACAGTTTAATTCCCACATTAGATAAATTCGATGACGACCAGGTTATAGAATTTCAATTAGGAGTTCTTAAACTGATGAAAGAAATAAAAAAGCCAGGAATGCCCAACACTCGACTATTGCGGCAAGATTGATAGTGAATTGATTGGGATTGTAGACGTGCCGGCAAGGATTACAATATATGCTGTGGCGACCTACCTCGGCAGACGTGGTGGCTCCACAGTTAATTGACTGTCCGAAGTTTGATAGCAGAATGTTTATTGTGCCTTAAGAGTATAAATATACCTTTGAAAGGTCTCTGGAAAAAAATCTATTTACCCAGAGATGTCTAAAGAATTGTTAATATTAAAGGACTTAAATTATAGCACCGTTGTCTGTATGAGTTTTTCAGGACTCCAAATTAAACATTGGATACTAAGTTAAAGTTTGAAAGTAAATTATATGACTTCAATATTTAAATTATTTTTGTTACAAGTATATACCCTTTAAATATATAGTTAACTAGCTTATGCCCGCGGCTTCGCCCGCAAGGAGTTCGAAAAAGTAGCTTATGTATTTTCCTGCTAGAATCGGTTCAGCCGTTATGCCGTGAAAGAGCATCATACTTTATAATATTAGATCTTAATATTTTCGAGTTTAAAAAAAAAGTAGCCTAAAGAAGTTTGGACGTTTGCGGTTCTTACACGGCAAAACGGCTGAACCGATTTGGCTGAAAGTTGAAATCGTGATGGCTTATACCTAGGAATAGGACATAGACTAAATATTTTTTTTAATCTCTAAAATTCAAAGTTTTAATATCATAAAGTATGATGCTGTTTCACGGCATAGCGGCTGAACCGATTCTAGCAGGAAAATACATTAGCTACTTTTTTGAACTTCACCCGGGCGAAGCCTCGGGCATAAGCTAGTAGGCTATAATTGCTTTTATAAAAAAAAAATCAACCCGTGCGAAGCCGGGACGGACCACTAGTTTATAATAATATTCAAAAGCCAAAAGATCTCAATCTCATAGATCACTTACGTATTGACGTCTTCGAGTTTCTTCAACAAGCGTTCGTTCTCCCTACTCAAGATTTCCTGGTCCCTTAGCAGCTGGTCCCTGACTCCAAACAACTCGCCGTTCTCTGCTCTTAGAGCGGTGTTCTCTTCCATGTGCAGTTGGACCAACTCGACCAACTCCGATTGTGGCAGTTGATACAATTTATTTTGCTCTATCTGCGTTGGGGTACGGCGTTGGCCTATCAATACAAAGGGAATTATTACATACATTATTACATTATTTATCAATACGCCTTATGACAACCCCAAAATGACAACACCTTCAATGGCGAGAAAGCCTGCATACGTTAAAGAAGGAATTCAAAAGTAAGCTTTGTCGGGCCAGTGGCGTAGCTACCGGAGGGATAGGTGGGGCAGTGCCCCGGTGCCCAAAGCTCAGGGGGCCCCTCGGACTCTGACTTAAGAACTATTAACCGAACTGTTGGAAGAAATTTTTCTGAATATAAAGATACCAGATTCCATGCGACTTTAATAATGGCAACTTGGTTTTAATTTGTTCATTAAAAGAAGTGACAATTTGAATTTGGTTTTTAATTATATTATGAAATCGACTGTATTACGACGAATCTAGAGGACACTGAATCTAGATTACGACAAATCTGGAGTATGTCGAATTCGGAACAATTCAACAACAAACAAAACGGAACAAAAGCCGTGGTGGCCGAGTGGTTCGAGCAGTTGCCTGCGACACAAAGATCACAAGTTCGAATCCCGACTGAACCAATGAGTTTTTCTGAACTTAAGTACAGTAATTATTCACACCACGAGCTTTACGGTGAAGGAAAACATCGAGAGGAAACCTACATACGTCTGTCAAGCAATTCAAAGGCGTATGTATAGTCCTGCTTGCCATCTGTCACATTGGCACCTAATATACCTCTGGCGGAAAGTGGGTGTATGGGTATTAACTATACACCTCTACCTACCCCTTCGGGGACCCTTGTAGGAAGGCGTGAGGATATATTATTATTACTTCACGAGGTAGATAGTGTCTCGACTTATTCACATTCATCAGCCTCTTCAAACCGGCATTTTCGAGTATGTTATATTTCATGTGAACTTACTAATACTATCCGAACTGTAGTCCGTCTGTACATGCAGAGCAGTCCTCAAGTGTTGGTTCTCAGCCTGCAGTGCTTCTACTTCTCTCTTCAAGCTCATGATGAGAGCATCTCGCGCGTCCTACAAATTTCCAATTACATTATTAAACTAGCTGTGCCCGCGACTTCGTCCGCGTGGATTATTACAATAAAAAATGTTAAATTCTAAATCAAAAGTAGCGTACTCCTTTTTACATAAGCTATCTTCCAGTGCAAGTCCCGTCCAAATCGGTCGAGCCGTTTCAGAGATAAGCCGGAACAAATAGACAGACATACAGACAGACAAACATTTTTAAATATGTTATTTTCGTATATGTACTGTGTATACATCCATATGCATTTAGTAAAAAGCTGTTATTTTAATATTGCAAACACACTCTAATTTGATTTATTTGTATAGATGTCGCTTAGAAGAACATGCAACATGAAATCCAGAGAAAAACGATTCTAAACGCTTGCGACTGCTTAAACAACTTCTTGCGAAAATATGGATGGCACTATCTATAATACAAAGCACGCGTCTCTTGATGAGCTTTCACCATAGACCATACAACCTTTATCTATGGTTAGATAAATTTGCTCTGTAGACGGAACGTGGTCTATCTGGAAATCTTTGTAAATCGAATTAATAATATCTTATAACGTCTGTATTTACATACATATCATCCCGCCGTGTCTGATTCATCAAAATAACAGGTGCTTGCTTACAAGGGAATACTTCTGTAAATCTTTCTTAGACTGTCATAGAAATTACACATCACCATCTGTCGTTTCAGAATATTGAGTCCTTATATATTGTGTGGTCATTACCATTTTGACGATGGGCTTCGACTTGATCTTCTTAGCTCTGGCGGCGTACCTCAAAGTGTTTATAGTCTCGCTTTGATTGGACCGAGTGGGGGCAATGCATGCTATCTGTAACAATCACAACAATTCATTTAATTTATAATCGAGCCCCGCGTTTTTATACATACATACATATCATCACGCCAAGTCCCTAACGGGGTAGGCAGAGAGTATAGAGCGCCAGTTCTCTCTAGACTTACATACCTCTTTCGCTTCGTCCACATTCATCGGTCTCTTCATACATGCTCGTCGGTTTCGAGTACTCTTAACGTTCCCGTCCTTCAGAGTCCGATCTATTTGATCCAGGTAGTTGGAACGTGGCCTTCCTCTGCCTCTTCTTGCACACACTTTTGCTTTGTATGTCTGTTTCGTCAATCTTTCTTCACTCATCCTTTCTATGTGTCCAAACCAACGTAACATGCCTTTCTTCATCTTTACAATCACGCCCTCATTCACGCCAGTTGATTTGCGAATCTCTTCATTGCGTTTTTATCTGTGTACAATTTATTTCATTGATATTTTTTTAAACACCAAGCGGAAAGTGGGTGTGTGGGTATTACCTATACACCTCTGCTTACCCCTTCGGGGACCCTTGTGGGAAGGCGTGAGGATATACATACATATATACCAAACGATAAAAAAAACAATATTTTCTATAGCATAGTAATTGTTACTAAATTTCGTAGCTAAAGGTCAGAATTATGCCATAACTTTATAGACTTTTTAAGTAGGTACACAATCATAGATACGATCGTATAGTCTTCAATTTTGATGGTAGATACCTGAGTTTCATAATCATCTGTGGTATTTGATTGATAATAGAGCCGTGGTGGCCGAGTGGTTTGAGCAGTTGCCTGTGACGCAAAGGTCGCAAGTTCGAATCCCGACTGTACCAATGAGTTTTTCTGAACTTAAGTACAGTGATTAGTCACACCACGAGCTTTACTGTGAAGGAAAACATCGAGAGGAAACGTGCATTCGTCTGAGAAGAAATTCAAAGGTGTATGTATAGTCGTGCTTGAGTAACGGCGATGGACTCGCCATCTGTCACGTTGGCACCTAATATACCTCCGGCGGAAAGTGGGTGTGTGGGTATTACCTATACACCTCTGCCTACTCCTTCGGGGACCCTTGTGGGAAGGCGTGAGGATATATATAACAATTGTACCATTATATATCTTCACATCTAACAAGCATCCCCGAAGGGGTAGGCAGATGTGTGTAGTACTCCTACTAACACTACCACACACCCACCTCGACGGAAATATTTTAGGTGGCTTGATATATCTCTGGATCGAATCGACGAAATCAATAATATATTAAACCTTTTATTTTCTTTTGTGTCTTACCATTAGCGTAACGCCGTTGCCAGCGAGGCTGTCAGCCAGTAGTTTGGTGAGTTTGCTGTCCCGATAAGGAATGTGTCCCCTTTTCTTACCGTCGCTAAGCTGAGCTATGCAATAACCTACAAATATTTAACCATCAATAAAATACTAGCTGTCCTGTCGGCCTTTGTTTGAAAGAAAAAGGAAACACGATCGCAACGTCCCCTATGGGGTCCAATTGATAATCTAAACCATGCAGGTATCTATGCAAGTAATAAATCCATCAAAATCGGTAGGTTGTTGCGAACGGCGATGGATTTTATACATATGATTCTAAATGTGCCTAGCAATTCCATCCGCGTAAAATGAAACCTGTCCTTTATGTGTAATCTAGCTGGATTGATCTCAAAGGTAAAAATTATGAATGTCCAAAAATAACAATTTGACAGATTTAATTTAAGGTACTAGATACATTTATTAAGATTTAAAAGTTTTATATACATCACGCCGTCCCTCACGGGGAAGGCAGAAAGTATAGAGCGCCAGTTCTCTCTAGACTTACATACCTCTTTCGCTTCGTCCATATTCATCAGTTCATATTCTAAAGGTTTTAGAATATGCAGAATATTTTAGAATATTTAGTTCTAAAACCTTGTACGATACCTACGATAGTCCTTACCCAAAACCATGAGACTCCTATTAATATTATTTGCTTCCTCTAAGGTCTTGCCCGTGCTCTGTGTCCGCTTGGTCATCTCGCTGCCCGCCAGGTCCACGAAGTTGATCTTCCCGTGAGTCGAGCATGAGATGTCCGCGTCGGCGCGAAGGTCCTTCCGCACTCGGACCGAAAGGACGGTGTGCGAGCGAGAAGAATGAGCGTTCATCGCATGCGCTCCTACTGAACGGTTGCGCATACCTAGAAGGGCGATGGTATTAAGTTCTAAGGCTTAAGAGAAAGTCTATACACTCAAGTAAGAACGTGATTAGAATACGATAGGCTACGACTTTTCTTGCCCAAAGGGACAGAAAGACATGGCGACGAACCTGGAAAACAAAGATGGCAGGCTTACTGATCTGTACCGGTAAGTCTTTTCTGACCCTCTAATAAAGATCGACAAGCTTTACGAATAAGCAAAACATTGCCTTGAGGACACCTCCATACATTTAAGAAGTTGAAAGGTATGTATGGTCATATTTGAAAAAAACGGATCATTTGTCTTTGTTGGTATTAAAATATTACTCCGGCAAAATTTGGATATGTGGGTCATAGACGGGGACGTTATATAGGAAGTCAAGAATATTCAACTCGATATTGGTTCTGAGAAATAACTTTAGATCTCGTTTCTTGGACGCCTTTGGCTCTGCAATGTAAAGGATCAGTTGTCTATCGTCTTACCTTCTTCCAAGACAGCAAACAAGTCATCCAGCTCCTCGCAATCCACCATAAACAAGTTTTCGACGTAGAAACTTCTGCTCTCTTTCGACCACCGTACTTGTAGTGGCTTTCGGGCAGTACCAGGGTTAAGAAGATCTATTACCTAAGAGACATCGTACATTATAAAATCCGGACGTGATATATTTTACGTAGGTATTTTTTCTACATAAATAACAATGAGTTAAAGTGCCTACTTTCAAATCTTTATACCGGCAGTTATCCTTCCTTCAATAAAGAAAGAATAAGGTGAATGGGGCCATGTTGGCGTTGATGGGCAGGTAATGTCTGTTTTATTGTATGGCAGCGAATCCTGGGTAAGAGCGAAAGAGGTATGTATCTAAGTCTAGAAAAAACTGGCGCTCTATACTCTCTACCTACCCCGTTAGGGACACGGCGTAATAATATGTATGTATGAAAATCAGAACGAATCACAAAGATTTCCCAGGAGTTCTCAAACTGTTTCTTTGATAAACCAAAATAATTCTAGGCACTGACTTTTTCATTATAGATTTCCAAGAAAGAGGCCTTCAGGATGAAATGGTTGTCGGGCCTCTGCTTGATCAGCCGGTACAGGTACACGAGGGACCGGACCACCAGCCCGTGCTCTGCTGAATACGGACTTGCGCCTCTTTCGACCTGATCGCATTAACAATACAATTTATTTAGTCTAATATAAAAAGCCGTGGTGGTTCGAGTAGTTGCCTGCGCTACAAAGATCTCAAGTTCGAATCCCGACTGTACCAATGAGTTTTTCTGAACTTAAGTACAGTGATTAGTCACACCACGAGCTTTACGGTGAAGGAAGACATCGAGAGAAAACCTCCATACGTCTCGGAAGCAATTCAAAGGCGTTTGTATAGTCGTGCTTGCGTAACGGCAATGGACACGCCATCTGTCACGTTGGCACCTAAAAATATGTTTCCGGCGGAAAGTGAAACCTATGCCTACCCCTTCGGGGACCCTTGTGGGAAGGCGTGAGGATATGAATGTCTTTTTGCGTCTTTTCGTGTCTTTCACACATACACACTCATCTAACAATATCACCCGCAAACACATCACAATCAAGTTGGACTCCATGAGGAAAGCGCAGTTTGAGCGCGGTTCTGTGACTCCTGGCGTGTGTGTAGTTATAAGGCAAAAAAGTCCTTAATATTTATATATTTAATTCCAGAATAAATCTACCAATGATATAACGCTGGTAAAACCGTGAGGAAAGACTAGCTGAAGTAAAATCTTTGTTATTGTGTAAAAATACAATATATCATAAGGCAACACGCGATTAACTTTGAATAGTTCATACTGGCACTAAAATCGATAGCTGACCGCCTGTGCGAGGTTGGCTGACCGTCACACAGTCAAGGTGGGATAGTCTTGTCTTGTCCTTTTGTTGCCAATAGGTTAGTCGTAAACTTGTTTTAGAACTATGGTTTCATTCTACCTATCTTCACATATTCACACATTGTTCCAAGGATCCCTAAGGAGGAAGAGAAGAGGTAGAGACGTGCAATAACGCACTCTCTTTCGGTCAGCGAATCTATTGCCGTTTATCATGGACGACTACACGAAATACGTCTTTGAATTTCTTCTCAAAAGAATGCACATTCCCTCTCGATTTCCTTCACCGTAAAGCTCAGAAAAGTTCAGAAAAAGTAATTGGTACAGTCAGGATTCGAACTTGCAATCTGTGTTGCTGGCGACTGCTCGAACCACTCGTGGCCGAGTGGTACGGCTCTTAATAATAATTATTATAAGTACACAAATTAGTCACTCACGAGTCCAGGAGGTCCAGTCAAGGTATGTGTTTTTCCGCTTCCAGTCTGTCCATAGCAGAAGGCTGTACAGGAAAAGCCTTCTACAGCCATCTCTATGAGCCTTTTCACCCCGGAATATTCCAATACGTCTTCCTAGAAAATTTAAAGATTATTCGAGAACATTATACAACTGAAACTGAAACAGATATACAAAGCGAAAGTGTGTGCAAGAAGAGGCAGAGAAAGGCCACGTTCCAACTACCTGGATCAAATCGATCAGCGACTTTCATCCACTAAAACTTCTGTCCTCAGTTATATACATACATACGTATTATCACGCCGAGTCCTTAACGGGGTAGGCTATACTCTCTGTATAGAGCGCCAGTCCTCATTCATCAGTCTCTTCATGCTCGCCGGTTTCGAATACTCTTGACGTTCCCATCCTTGAGTGTTCGATCCGTTTGATCAAAGTAGTTGGAATATTGAATTTAAACCGTTAGTGTTACTTGCCTGTGTAGCAGCCGGCTCAAAGACTACATTGTAGGAGAATACTTTCGGTTTCTGGCTCGGTGTGGTGTTGTGGCAAATGACTTGGCCTTTGCCAGGAAATTCCAGGATCTCTCGCTCGCCACATGAACGCTCCTTTTCGTTCAGTGGACGTACTCTGAGGAATAACAGTTCCTTAATGTTGAAAATCGATGTTT